>PNEQ01006065.1:0-35586 GCA_003012365.1 Medauroidea extradentata
TCAATAAAAATGTTATAATGCTCTCAAAACTCCATTATATTCCTTCCTATGACTTTTGCGGAAGTTCAAAATGAACGAGACAAGAAAATTCCCTGAAATTTCTCAGATGAACCAAAAATTCCCTGACATTTCCCTGATATTTCCAGGTGACCACAATTTCCCTGATAATTCCAGGTTTTCCAGGTGGGTGGCCACCCTGGACTTATACCGTGTCATTACATTTCCAAAAAGAGAACTCTCGAGAGGCAACAGTGTAGAATATCGCTACGAGTAGACATGTTGTTTTGGTACATTGCAAGTTTTACGGAAGCAACTGCATTCGTGTATACTGACAGAAGCTTTTTCCGTACAAACTTATTGTATCTTATTTTTCCAATATCCATATAAAATTATGTTTAAAGGCTTTACAATATACTAATAAGGTTATATCTACACACTTCCATTTAGAAAGTTGTAAAATTGCTAAAATTATAAACATATATGACATATAGACCTGTCAGCGTAGGTACTATTTACAATATTTTTTTTTACTTCGCGCGAAAAATAATACATCCCGAATATGTTTGCTCCTTTGCAACCTTCATAGTTTTCCCGCAATTAATGTTAATTTGAAAATAAAACTTTCTAAGCTAGGTTTACACAAATTTTCTGCTAATGTTGTGGTCAAGTGCAAACGTTGAATTT
The DNA here is from genome assembly GCA_003012365.1 of Medauroidea extradentata. Classification (NCBI taxonomy): domain Eukaryota; kingdom Metazoa; phylum Arthropoda; class Insecta; order Phasmatodea; family Phasmatidae; genus Medauroidea; species Medauroidea extradentata. The sequence goes on from PNEQ01006065.1 coordinate 685, forward strand.
AAATTACCAGGAGAACAATAGCTTTGGATGGATGTGTTCTAACATTGTTGCATGCATTACCTATATTCTTCCTAACAGTTTCTAGTGCACACATGTATATTTATAATTCCTGTACTGTATCAGTAAGCAATTACTTTCATTTTCCCCTTGGAAATTACATCCTCGCCTTAGTGAATACGTTTATTGTCACATTCTCTTCAGACGGCTTTATCTCGCGTCTCTTCTAACACTCACTATAATAAACCAAGTGCTGTTCTCATAAACTTCTTGCATGTTTCGCCATAAGTGGTTGATCAAGATCAACATTTGTTTTTAATATGCGTATAGGGCCTACTACACAACCTGAATTAAATCTACACAAGTCTGTAACTTGCAAATTATACGTGTATCTATTGCGAAAAATACATTTCTATCATCATTACTTCCGTCTGCACGTCGCAACGGTGCTGCTCTCAGTCACGTATCTCTGAAAGACCTGAAACTAGAAGCTGTGCGCACGTATTCACATAACTGTAGTTCGTGCTGCTATCTATGAATTTACAAATGAAACACACTTACTTCTAGCACTGCAGTGCTTGGACGATACACTACGTAATCGACTTTTCTGTTTCGATGCAATTTAACGTTCTGTTTCAGTCACCATATTGATTATTTTTCGACTTTTTGGAATTTTGAGAAGAAAAATGTTAAATCAGCGACAATACCGCTATTTATATTTACCTTAAACTACAATACAAGCACGGCTATAGAACTTTAAAAATATAGTTAGTTCGAAATTCGTCGGGTAAATTATGAACTTAAAACAATTTGCCACACAGATTGCGGCGTAAATATATGTTAACAGCTAAATCACAAGGTCTGTACTATAGCGAACTGTAAATAGAATTTAAGGTATAGTCGCGTCACATATTTAATATTTTCCTTCTTAGAATTCCAAAAAAGCTAATAATAATAATATTCAATATGGCGACTGAAACCGGGCTTTAAGGAGCTCGCCCACTGAGTGTCAGTGTGAGAGAGGCACGGCGCCAAGGGCGATGTTGACCGGCACATCTCCACCGCAAGACAATGAAAGAGCGTGCAGTGATATCGTAGATCACTCGCCTGACTGACACTTTCAGTGGTCACACCATATTTAATTGGTAAACAAATTTGAAGCAAAATTCATTGCATGTTTCTACAGTAGTTTTACAAGAATCCCGTGTGTACGATTTCAGATATTATAGGTGGAAAACGCTGTTTTTATCAATTGTGAGGGGCTCCGAAAAGATTTTCCTAATTGCTGTGATGTTTTAGAGGTATTTAAACTACCTTTCCGTCATCATTTGAAGCGTTTGTTCTTTAATGTTGACAATGGGCATATGTGAAATATTTTTCTAAAAAAATAAAAGTATTTACTAAAACAAGACGCATCTTACGCTCGTGGTAGCCTGTACCCTTAAGTGTCGGCATCAGTCTCGTATTGCATGATTTAGTTTTTTTTAATTATGAGAAGAAAATTGTGTAATTTGCTATCATAACGGAATTATATTTGCATTACCCTACAGTTCTAGCATCGTAATTGTACTTTTAACCTGTATGTAGGCCGCTCTGACAACAGTTCCAACTGCGACGCAGGTACGGTTGCGCAAGATAAATATAATTCACGATATAATAGCAAATTTCATCTATTGCTCAGCTTTTCATGAACTCAAAAAATAAAGTAATCCAATAAAATGCAACTGATGGCACGCCTTAAGGTGACTATACCTACTTTTACGTATTTCTTATCAGAGTAGGACGAAAACTACTGACGCAATGAGACCATTGTGTTGTTCTGTTTTTTTAATTGTCTTACTGTCCATAGTTATTATTTTGTTTCCATTCGCTTTCGTCGATGTGGCTGTATCTTCTATGTCGTCTACATTCAGTTGCCGTCGTTCGTTTTGTTTTGTCTATCTGTTGTAATGACTTTCGCCTGTTGTTTCGTACACAGTGACGGAATTCCTTGCGTAGAATAATCTGAGTTATTTTTTACTGTTTCCTTGGTTTGTTTTTTGGTGCTTGGGTGCTCGTTTTTTTTTTTTTTTTTTGTAAATTACTGACCGATTTCCTTGTTGAATTATATACGTTTACCTTTGTTTGCCAGTTGCAAACAAAGTCCTTTTGTTTACTTGTCTGTGAATGTAGTTTTCTGTACACACCAATTGCTGCAATGGCGTATGTTCCAAATACTAATTTAGTTTGTTACTGACATAAGTTAGGCCTACATGTACACTACAACTCTCTTATAAAGCAAGAAATTAATTTAAAAAACAAGGTTTCTTTTAAGTGCTCTAAATAGAAAATTAAAAAAAACATTAAATTCAATCCACCAAGTTATTACATTATGCAATTTATATGATAAGAAAACTTACCGCGATATATACCTGGGTAGATAAACAAGAATACAATATGTAGCCTGATCTTGACTTAAGTAACTCTACGAAAGATTTTAGGTTGGTAAGTCTCGCGTCAAGCGTGTAAGGCAATACATTGATGGATTTTATCTTATTTAAAGTTTATTTACTTCTTTCAGAGAAGTTAAATAAAAGCTTGGATTAAAAAATGTTATTTACTATTAACGTGCTTCTTACGGTTTAGTTATATTTCCATGTCGTTCCCACGAGTACAGAAGAAATATCCATCGACCCTCCCAGAGCTTCGCTTAGAAGGGCAAGAGCTAATATACAACATGGTTCGCCCCGGTGCCCTGAGGAGGTACGTTCACATCATGTTTCATACACCCTGATGTCACTCAGTCCTCTGCACGGCCTCACCTTGACTTGGGTGTTTGGAGGTATGCGCCACTTATTTCAGCTTGAAGCTTAATTGTGCCTAACGAAACACAGTTCCGGGTTTGATTTTGGATGTTTTTCACCACCGCTAGAATTTGCTCAGGGTGTAGGTTGATATTAGTTATGACACGACCCCGCTAGGTCTTACTGTTTAGCCGGGCAGTAGTAGGCCTACACCAGCTGAACGCGGACTTCATTCTATTCGTATTCTTCTCAGCAAACCCTTTCATTTCATACCCACATCAAGAGAGTGCATGAAAAATAACTAGTCCGCCATCTTGGGCAGTTGCCATATTTGATTTATAATGACGTCACTTATCTAACCATGCATTGTCATCCAAACTAAACGTGTATGCAAAATTTAAGCTCAATCAGTTGAGAATAGCTGCTTTAAAATTCAGTTGCAAGATTTAACCCAAACAATCATACAAACATTGCAAGTTAAATAAACGCTTCTAAAAACTAGCGCCTCTGCCATATACAATACATATTATTATGCTGTCAAGATAGGTTTTCCGTCAGTACATTTTCTTGCACGTGAATAAGAGGCATACATGTTGGGGTCACAAACGGCTTACTAAAAACTCAAAACACTCTGGGTAAATGTTTACTTACAATTTTCGACAGAAATATAGTAATTATATAATCCGTAATTTTTAAACACTGCAAACTCGTTGTCAACTTCTGTATTAACTGGCGAGGAACTGCGTGAGATGTGAACATTGCGCTTACGATACATATCGTTCCCATGTGTCAACATTACACGGCTGCGTCTAGCTATGAATCTCTTGTAAAGTAAGGTGAGATGGAGGGTAAGCCGAGTAGAGAGTGTTGGAGAGGAAAGAAAATTGGCAGCTAGCTGGACAATGGACAGCAGACAGCTTGTTGTAGCGTTATTAGTGATCACCTTAGTAGGGTCATTACCTATGTTTGTTCTGCATTTTCTGAATATTTTATTCCTGTTTCCAGGTATCAACTATACATTAAAAAAAAACGTGTTTACGACTGCTGTCTCAATCGCCAAATTACTCATCCCGCAGTTTAAACAGAGGAACCAACCAATAAAGTAATTTACCTCGAGTGAGTGAGTGAGTGAGATATTTTGGTCAGCGCTTAACATCGAGGTCTTAAGCGCTGGTGAGGGGTGACAGGAGGTGATAATGGAGCAGTACCGGAATGAAATGGCGGGGGAAACGGTAGATCCCCGAGAAAACCCGCTGACCAGCGACATCGTCCGGTACGGTTTCCACGTGCGAAAATTCGGGTAACGACCCCGCCGGGAATCGAACCTGGATTGCCTTGGCGAGAGGCGAATAGTCTGACCATTCGGCCAACGCGGCTCCAAAGTAATTCGAGATAAACATACCGAGTAGAAGAATGTCCAATGCACACCCTAGAAAATTATCAAGCATTGCTTAAATCATAATATCTGATGCAATATAAGAGCCCAGAAAAAGTGGTTATACAAAGTTTAAATACAGGTACAAACTTTGGTTTTTATTATCTCAGTTCCATTTGACTGTGGGTCGTTTCATTTTTTGCAAAACTCCGTCCAGCCAGCGCAGAGCGACCAATAGAATCCTTTCTCTCACGAGACTTGGACATCGGACTGAAAAATTGGACATGTTCTAGTTCCTGGTTTCGCTTGAAATCCACCGTACACGAGAAACCTCCACTTCTCAGCAGTTTTTGCTTGCATATCGATACGCGTGACTACTGCGAAATTACAACACAGTATAACTGAACCATACGTGACCATCAATTAACATTTACAAATATTGTTTATAAAAGTAAAAGAATGTTTGTTCATCTTCTATGCGATCCTATACCATTCAATCCGATTGTGATGATACATTTGTGAGTTGTTATGTGTGCCCGCGAAGGTATCTGCCCAAAAAAGTATTTATTTGGAATGTGTTGGGAGCAAAACGGGGCACAGGTACAGAAATGGATGCCAAAAATTATTTTTAAAAAACTTTGGTGAGCTGTTTGTTGTTCGTGAGCCCGGGAATGTTTCTGGGAAAACAACTAATTGGGGGAGGGGGCAAAACAGAAACATGATAGGCCTACGTGATTGAACCGGGTAACAAAAATAAAATAATGGCCACTGCAAGTCATGCCGAGACAGCTATAGTACTATACAAAATATAGTCCTGTGTGGGCAGTACGATGGACACGTATTTACGGTCAAGAGTTCTGTGGCTGTAATGCCGCCTTTATAAGAAGTTCAAAACGGCTCAGGTCTCATATTAAATTTGCAAATAAGCTTACCCTCCTTTTCATATTTTACTAACAGTAAGAACAGATTTAAGTTTCATATTTCCATACCACTTGTGCACTTCTTACCGAACACCCAAGAAACGTCACGCGAAGAAAACTGTCCTTAAGAGGGCTCGTTACATAATTTAACGCTAAAAGCATTAATCTACAACTGTAGGTTTCTTGAAGCATATTTGCGAAAATCAAACAATATAAATCCTAGACAATAGTTTTAGCCAACGTTTCAAACAAAATAGTTTCCAGTGTTACGAACTTGTGAGGCACGATCTCTGACGCCGGAACCTAGTGCATTTAACCGCGACGCAAGAGATCGCGCGTAACGAATTAGTAATTCTGGATAAATATTTACTCATAAAGTTGGAAAATACCATTATCTAGGATTGCCATCGAGTATTTCATCCATATTGGCTTAAAAAAAAGCGTAGAAATCAATTTATGTTTTCAGCATTAATGTATCTACTACGCACTATTAAAAGGCGTTTACGGCCCGTAGAAATAATTGATGGAAACATATTTTAAAAAGCTCTAGCTCTCCCCTACGTACTATACTACGCCACAAAGCGACATTAGGCGCTGAATGTTTGCGAGGATACCTCATGTCAGTCCAGTCACATGTACGTAGGGGCCACGATAAAGAGTGATGCCTATGCCATGGTCGCCCTAAGCAATCCCAACTATCAGATGCGGGGTAAAGTGACATAGGTGACCGCCTTAATTGTTAGTATTCTCGCGAAACTTTTCCTCGACAATTTTTATAACTCACATCGGAATTGTAGTTGCAACGATAAATTACTACCTCCTACCCTGCTTCTCAAATCAGGCACCCAAATTTAAACGTAATGTCTCGCGAAATCAGGGAAAAACTTTCGTGTCGCATTGCTTCTCAATCGTGACGTGGATGCGTGTTCTGTCCACTATAAAGCTATATATTTACAAATATGACACACTTAAATACTCTACATTAAACTTAATTTCTTGTTGCTTTCTTACGTTTTTGAGACAAGAACGCGCGTAAATTAAAACACATTCAGTGCGCTATTTAAAGAGATATTTTAGGCAATCACAGCTTAATTAATTCTAAAATGTGTTTTTCTACATTAAATAGTATGTAAAAATACACTTGAAGAGTCTTAACAGATTATATTTTAATTCCATCTACTTTTGTAATATACCATATGATGAGATATCTATATATTGAAATAAAAATAGAAAACGCCACTGTACCAAAGAGTTGGTTTCACACAGAAACAAACAATAGTTGTTAACATCACGGTCTTAGAATTACAGGTCTGGACTCTCGCCTATCTACCAGTGCTATTGAGTTGACCCCGTTATGACTGAAAGCGCCCCTAGCAATGAAGTGTTGTTTTAACATTGCAATATAGGGTCGTACTACCACGTCTCCTAGCAGCTCCGACATGAGCTTGCTCCTTGTAGCCCCATTTGCGCAATGTTTAAACCACCCCAGAGTGCCAGTGGCGCCAATCAGTCATAACAGGGTCAATTTTTAAACTCCAAGTGTCACAGCCGTGGTTAACATACATACGAAGAAAGGGGAGGGTCGTATAGAAACGCGACTCTAACGGTGAAAACTGAAACCTCATTGAAGTGGATATCTGACAAGTGGTGCCATCTAACCAGTGTCATCACAACTCACAAATACTTGCATTCTTGTAATAATGTGCCCGGTTCTAGTGAGAAATTATAAACTATTACTAGTTTAACTCACATTTAAGTTCGTTCAGCAACGAAACAAATTTCTTATTCTTAATTGATTGTTGTTTACGTTTCTTACTAAATAGTTGCTGTTAAAATGTCTTTGTCCCAAGTCACCAGTTTCAATCATGCAATCCTCTAGGCAGATGTAATTACAATTACATAATACAAAAACAATTAACAATGCCACACACTTTCCTCGCCCGAAAATCCAGGAACACAACTCACTTTTGTGTTATACCATTTACAATAAATGAGTAAATTAAAACAAAGCATAGCATTTAGTGTTAATAAGATTTAAAACTATGAGGTTGAAAATCTCGTGCTGAAAAAATATAAACCACTACACTGGCTAGTTATTTTGTCATAATATTTTTATTCAACTTCATTTCTAAAGGGAGTGCAGCCGTACCCCTGCGCACCCCCTGACTGCGCCTATGACAAGAAGCATATCGCCTCTATTCGCAGCGCGGCAAACTGGCGTGCAAGGTTTTCCTTGCAGTCTATTACCTACGGGACTTAAGGCGTGGCCACAACATTTCATTTTTGAATAGTATGAAGTAAAGACCAACGCAAACCTCTCGCTTTGCAATTTACGAATTCATGTAGGCCCCCCTAATATTTTCGGAGTTACAGCAGTCTAAAAAGAAAACCGTTTTAAGCCATTTTCAGACCGAAAATAATTTTTCTAACAGTGTTTTAGCGTAAAAAAGAACACACGTGACACGCTGCAATGCCGTCCATGCGCCAGTCGAGGACTCCGCTTAATAAACATCATAGGTGCCAAACTGGTGGTGGTGTGTGTGTATATGTCTGTATATACATTTATATATGTAAAAGAACTAACGAAGTATGAGAAGAAACATGTATATACTTACGTTTACGCAATATTACGCAATAACAGTGAGAACGTATGAGCGAGGCAAACGAAAAAAATTTTTACATGTAATATTTCGTTGGCTTTTAACTAATCCAAGGAACAGCGTCACGCTTACACACTATTGATTTAACTACACGATATCGTCAGCATCAGTTCACAATACTGGTAAACTACACAATTTTATCTAGTTTTGTGTTATATTCTTGAGTAATCTGATCGGCTGGCTACCATATTTGACTACACAAACATTTGGGGTACCATCTTGGGAACATTTTCTCCTCCAAAATGTAAGCGTTGCCAAGCTAAGTAAAATGTAACAAAGTCGTGTTTGCAATGGTGAAACATCCGTGACTAGAGGCTGTTAGAGCTATGATTGAACTTAAAAAAAAAAACAGATCTAATAGAGCAACTTGGTGAAACCGGAAGTGGTTCTCAACTGTAGTGTATTGCTCAGTCAGTACCCTCAAAAATAAGATTGTAGCGAATCTGCTCAAACAAATGGACAAGGACGTCTGTATCCGAGGAAACAAAAAATCCATTATATAACGAAGATTTCTCAGTTTTAGTTCTATCCCCGCCTCCAACCACTAGATTTCGGTTTTCCATTGTTTTCAATAATGGCTAGAACTGCATTATGGGGTGGTTCCTTATATGCCACGGCCGATTCCTTTTTTAGTCATTCAACTAGACGCAAAGCTCGAGCAAAAAATAGGATAACAGTATTTACCTGTACTTTCAGAATATTTGCAATAAAATTTTCAATATAATTATAGCAACAGTAATACATGCTGATGACTTCATAAGAATGAACAGAACAATAATTTTTGACATACAAGGGTCAAACATCTAATTGTGCTTAAGATGAACTAAATGCTGTGTGTTTATAGCAAGACTTGGAAACTACAATTTGGATAAAAAAAAATTCCAAGACAGCAGAAGTATGTACGTTACCATGACCAGCCTATACCTAATAGGCCTCCCGTGCATCGCACTTCCGAGAAAAAAAATAAAGGAAGTTTGTTTGAAAAACAAGGTTAAAACCCCTGGGCGCGTAAATATTTAAACTTGTACGGTAACACGAAGGAAATTTCGATTACAGATCACAGTTTATACCTAATTTAGGTGGCAGGAGAGTCGGTATGGACGTTAAAACGTCGCGTCGCAAGGAAATCAAAACACGAGACCCCCCAGCGCCCTCTTTTTTTTCTAGGCGCTAGACCAAATTAGCAATAGTAAACGCGCACTCCGTTGTTCAACACACGCCGACTGCCGTTGAGTCAACAAATCGTACGCCGTAAACGAACAGCGCCTCGCAGAGGTAAATTTAGGTCCAGGGATGTGCAGCCGCCTCATTCTCAGCTGCGTGGAAGAATCCCTTCCTCCGCCGTTCTCGCACACCCAGACGAATAAAAACACTGCGAATTACAGACTGACCAAAACTTTGCAACTAAGAAGATTCCCCCCGTTTTTCCCTGATGGAGAACCAACATTTTCCCTGATTTTTCACAAGCGCCCAAACCACACTTTGGCACTTTATTTTTAATACATTTTCCGACAACGGCAAAGATTTGAAACATTTTCTAATTGTTGTGTTGTCCAGTCAAAGAACTTGACAGTAATTCAACGTAAATAGCAATAAATACGACAAATTACGCAACATAACATCTTCATTAAGATAATTCTTGAACAAAAATTACAGCAATGCTATCCAACTTCCAGTATTTTCCATCCCTTGACTTTTACATAAACTCGAAATGAGCCAAGCAAGATAACACCCTGAAATTTCCAGGGGGTCAAAATGTCCCTGATAATTCCAGGCTTTCCAAGTCTGTGGCAACTGTGGCAACCATGCAGTTAGCTCAGCGCTAGGTTGACTTAAAACCGTGCAAGTGGTAAAAAAACTAGTACACTAGGCCTATACATTTAGCTGATATGTCAAGTAATAGTGCAAAAAGAAGAAACATAGTTAAATTATGTACGCCTAATCGACAATTTCAATTTATAATACTTGCAATTCAAATTTGAAATATGTTTTATGCTATCCGTGTTACTACGCATTTCAAAATTAATGTTTGAATGGAGCAGCGTCGGAATGAAGGGGCGGAAGAAACGGAAGATCCTCAAGAAAACCCGCCGACGAGCAGCATCGTCCGACACCATTCCTCCTGCGAAAATCCGGAAACCAACCACGTCAGGAATTGAACCAGGATCGCCTAGGTGGGAGGCGAGAAATCTCACTCCTCGACCACAGCGGCCCCCTTAACAATCCGCAGTGGCGTGCACGCGTAAAAATTAATAGGACTAACGTTATATTTGATAGTCAGTTTTGTGGACGTCACTAAGCATGTGGTTCCCGATATATATCAGTGTAAATTATTTCAATACATCTATTGGTTTTCAATAGGCGTCTGATGACGTAACATACACATTTCAACCGACTTGCCGTTTGGGAATACAACACATGCTAAAAATGTCCCGTAATAACGTTCATAAAACACTACTAATGTAAAATTACGGATTCCTCACAATTGGTTGGCCTTATCGGAGTTCACGTGGTGTGAAATCTATTTCTGTATACATTATATTATATACTGAATTTTCCAGTATGCGTCGTCTACCCTCGTTATATTTTTGGGTACACACCTTGCCCCTGACAAACTCCCTCACCTACCACAATTTACTTGCCGAAACCTTTCTGGGCGCGCGAACTACTGTGCAAAGCTCCAACGCAATCGGATGAATTATATAGTAACGCATATAAAATAAACACGCAATATTCTCATATAAGGTTCTTGTGATAACTTTCGAAGTAGGCCTACTACGGCGAGTGTTTAAAAAAATATTCTTTTACAAAATATTAGGATTATTTGCTAATTTAAATATTTTGGAAGTGAATATACAAGTGTGAAAATTGCACTAACTACATTGCTAATCTGCATCTTACAAACGGTAAACAATTTTCATGGAACTTTAATTAAGGGGCTTGGAAACAGTTACAATATAATATGATTATAGAATCCCAAGTTAACGGCTCCGCATAGATTGAAAGCGAACTAAATGTCCTATTCCGGCCAAATTTACTAACGGAGTTGCTGTATTTTAAGAAACACTTGATCCAAAGCATACTGTGACTAGTTAAATTAATGAAAATTTCGTACTAAAATGGTTATAAAACCCGTACAAAAATTATTTTCCAGTTTTTTCACGCTTGTGTTGCAATTTCTGTGATGTGAAGAATTAAAAAAGTTTACTTGAATAGCTTCAAGGGCCTCCCTAGATAAGGCTGCGCGAGTGAAGCATACATTTGATGGGAGTGTTAAAGGTGTTGCTGACCGGCGCACAGAGAAGTATTTGAACGCAAAAGCCGGACAAAAGTCGAAAACGAAATTTTTTTTAAACCCAATGATACTGATATCATTCGACAGCTGAAACTCGAGACGTCACGTTACAAGAGATAATAACTCATGATTTCCTTACGGTGGTATCGTTTCGCCAGTCAAAACACAGATGTTGTGGACGAAGCATGTTGCAAACTTCCTGCGTTCTCACGGTGTGGTTCATATTCAGTTCGGTGTATCTTTGCGTGTGATTGTAAGAGTTCTAAGAACATTTACCACGCAAGTGTTACAGGTATGTTATTTTCGAATAATACTGCATCTTAATTATTTAAATATATTTAAGTACTTAAAAAATTGCATTCTTTATATGCTGTTCACAGTCAAAAAAATATTTATAATTTGTGATTTTCAATAGTGTTTTTGATAGTGTGTCGGGCTCTATAGAGCAAAAATTTTTATTTTATCATAATATTCAGGCAGTGGACGTATCATAACAAGAGAAAAATCTTCCGCATGTAACTGCCATATTTCAAATTAAATTTTGAAAATCACATGGTTATTCAACACAGAAACTGATGTGTTTAGAAAACAATTGTTTTAAGTCGGTTGAAAGGTACAATTTTGACGTGAATATTAGATGCGTGGTCCACTGACATATCAAGAAGAGTTTAAAAGAATTTCAGCATACAAAATTTTAAAAAATGTCTTTACGGCATTTTTAAATAAAACTAAGATTTGCGAGTAGTTAAATTGTATACTATTAAAGGACCTGATTTGGAAACAATTTAAATTCATATAAATGTTCGCCATTGCCAAAAAAATTAACATGTTATTTATCTATGTTTATTGCTTGGCAAAAACCATAGCTTTTTAAAAGTAGTTGTCGTACTGTACCACTGTTACTAATCTTTAATTATACATATTCCGCATGAGCTCTTTGTTTTCGCCTAAAAAAACCGGCATTGGTAATTTTTAAAATTTATTTTTTTCCATGTTAGTTAAACTACTTCCATTAAGGACTCACCCTATTTTGTATGGCTCAATAAGTTACCATCATTTAAAAATGTTCGGGGAAACGTATATCACCGTTATTTTATGCTTTAGTCAACCGAATTTTATACGACAAGGAAACATGGATGTAATTGAAAAAAATCTTTGATATTAATTTGGCATGTCTGTTAAGTCTCTACGATTAGAGTAATTTTCCATAACCTAACAACAATTTACTCCCCAGATATCCTGAATATGGAACAAGACGTGACAAGGAGGTTGTTGTACGAGCTGGTAAAAGAGAGTCCTGACAAGAAGATTGACGAAAAATTAAAATTCATGGAAAACAAAGTCATTGAAATAGCGAAGTGTCCAGATAGTCTTCAAAGTGTTCTTATACGTTCTTTAAGACATTTCAAAGCCAAATGGTTAGCTGCTAATTATAAAGAAGACAGATTTTTAGAAAACAATGAAAAGTGGTTAAACTCTCATTTTAAAATACCGCAGTTAAGTTCATCCATCACCGGTCGTCCACAAAAAGAATTTGGGGAATGTTGTGAACGAACGAAACGGAGGAAAACTGAAGATATAAGGAAGCAAGCTTCTTCGAATGAACTGGCATTTACTGCTTCTATTAGTCAACGAGCTGCGGGGAAACCTGGTGCAGCTCAAATGACACAGAAGATAATGGAATCACCAACAAGAGCTACTAAGTTCAAGAAAATGATAAAAACTGCTCAAAAGAAAGACGATAAACGACTGACACCGTCAGAAGCTTTAGCCATATTTGTTGAAGCAAAACTAACAAGAAAACAATACGAGGTAATCCAAGCATCCAATAGAAGCATTTATCCATGCTACTCATTAATAAAAAGAGCCAAACAAGATTGTTATCCAAAAGAAGAATCAATTTCAGTTACAGAAACTATTGCTGAAATAAAACTGCAAGATATCCTGGACCACACTTCTGCACGGTTATGCAAATATTTGGAAGAAGTACTGGAATACTTCACTTGTGAAGAAGAAAATTTGGAATTAATCTATAAATGGGCTGTGATGGGTAACAACAGTCACGATTTAAACAGAAGTTTGAGAATGATCATGACAACAACAGTGATGCATATATTTTTCAAAGCTCTTTGTACCCCTACATCTTACATGCAATGTTGATCAGAACAAAAATATTTGGCAAAACCCAGTACCATCCTCTGCAAGGTTTTGCAGGCCTATTCGGATACAGTTTGTGAAAGAAACCAGAGACATGACAAACGATGGAATCCAGTATATCGAGGACCAAATAAAAACGTTAAACATAACAGAGGTGTTCACGAACAGTGGTGTAATGAAAATAAAACATACACTGCTCTTCACAATGGTAGGTGGCAAAGTTTGCATTGCGGCTACAAGCACTTTGTCAACGATGCGATGTTACATATGTGGGATAGCATCCAAAAACTTCAACGATTTTAACAAGGAATTCGAAGAAGACGTGGGTGCACTTAGGTTTGGACTTTCTATATTACACACAAGAATACGGTTTTTCGAGTGTCTTTTACACTTATCTTATAAACTACCTCTAGGAAAAGGGCAAGCCAGGACAGAGGAGGAGAAGAAAACTGTCAAAGAAACAAAAAAGAAAATTCAAGAAATCTTCAGAAAAGAACTGGATCTGCTTGTTTATGTTCCCAAGCAAGGATTCGGCAACACGAACGATGGCAACACTTCACGAAGGTTTTTCTCTGATCCTGACACTGCGTCCCGAACAACTAGAATTGACATTAACCTCATTAAGAAATTTCAATTGATCTTAGAAGCTATTTCAAGTGGGCACAGAATAGATACGGTCAAGTTTGAAGAATTTGCCAAAGAAACGGCCAAACTTATGTAGAATTGTATGGCTGGTACCCAATGACACCTACAATTTATAAAGTATTAATGCATGGAGCAACAATAATCAAGCATGCCTTGTTGCCTATTGGTCAACTTTCAGAAGAGGCTGCTGAAGTAAGAAATAAGCATTTTCGACAGTATAGACAAATGTTTTCGAGAAAATTTACTCGTCAACAGTGTAACAGGGATGTCTTGAATAGATGCATAAATTTAAGCTTTCAGGTATCTCGATGACGATATCCAAAAATCACGCACAATATGCAAAAATCAAAATAAAAAACCTCAATCATAGACGTTAGTTTTGCAATCTTTCTAAGCGAAGATTTTTCCAGAGTGTCATATATTATCACGATATCGGCACCGAAATTTCGTCTACTTAATTGCGACACAAGAGGTACACTTTTCGAATGTTTATTCTAAGAGTTGGCAAACATTTTCTTTAGATGCTTTTATACAATCTTCCGACAGTTGTAAATTTCAATTGGTGTTTTTAAAGTGTGTTTATATACGATGCACCAACAAGCTGTGACCACGTCGTTGTATTTATGAGAAGGTATTAAAGTCATGCGGATGTTCCTAGCTTTGTGTTTATCTGAAGAAAAAAAAATCGTCTCTCAGCCATTTTGAGGGGCACGAACTGTATGTTCCTCACACACGTGCGGAAATTTTAAACTTACGACGTACAGTAGCAGGAAATGCGTGTTATTTTAGTATGTATTCAAACGTACTATATGTTAAGGCCACAATCTTTCATTTATTTCAAACAATTGCAATAAACTCGAATACGTTTTAACCATACGCTTTGAAAAAATTTGAGACTGTTTACAGTCATACGACACACAATTTTGCCACAGTGTTTTTTAATATAATGTACCGTTTGCTAGCAAAAATTATTTAGCTTCATTTTGTCTTATTTTGACAACAAAAATATGTGATATTTCAGGGGGAAAATCTTAAAAGCCGCTTGGTGTATTGCAACAGAACAATTAAGATACAAACGATGATAAGTAAGTCTTAAAACTGAAAGAGTGAATTTTTGATGTATGTATTAATTTGCGTTTAAAAACATTTTCGAAACCACTGCAAAACTAAAGAGTGGGGCCTTAAGGGCGCGGTCTACCGCAATTTTCATCATCATTATTTTATTTTGTATTTGTACCAGATATTTTTTTTTCTTGTTTTAGACACAAAATGTGACTAAATTTGGATCTCATGATTTTTTTTATCTCTCATAGTTTTCGCGTAATGGCTTGTAAAAGTCATATTTTGCATGTTTCCGTTTTAACGACTACACTAAAACCAACAGATAATACCAAACTAAAAAAAATCACAATGAATAAAGATATTACAGGCTACAATGACATGCTCATGAAATTATAGAATAAATATTAGTTGTATTTTTTTTTTAAATATTAAACTTTTTAAATTTTTATTTTCAGTTTCAGCAATTTTTAAAATTCAAATAATTTTTAATCTTTAATTTCATGAGCATGTCATTGTAGCCTGCAATGTCTTTATCCACTGTGATTATTTGAGTTTGGTATATCTGCTGGTTTTAGTATAGACGTTAAAACGGAAACATGCAAAAAAATTACTTTTACAAGCCATTACGCGAAAACTATGAGAGACAAAAGAAATTCATAAGAGCCAAATTTAGTCACATTTTGTGTCTTAAATAAGAAAAAAAAATCTGATACAAATAAAAATAAAAAAAAATGGTGATAAAAATTGCGGTAGCCGCGCCCTTAAGCGGGAATCAGTACCCACCCTGTTGAAATACTAAAAATTCCATGAATAATTTGATTTACAAACTTTATATTGCGTTCTATGTTTCGACAAGGCATAGGGAATAGTTTCTTACATTGTATACAGTTGGCGTTGCTCGACTACTGTTGCTTACACTATACCTGTGACCATCTATAGAAATATGACTTTCTTCTCCCGGAAGTAACCATAGTCAAAAACTGAATCAGGTAAGTAAAGTTGTGACAGTTAGATAACGCTCAAGAAGGCAATATCTGTGCCACATCAGACGGGAAATGTTAATAAAAATCGTTGTACGGGAACTTACAGCGAAAATAGAACAATTCAAAGATTGCAGGTATTGGTCCCCCGTAATGGCGATACCTACCCCAAGAGCCGTGGCAAGGTCAAGGGTAGATATTTACACATTAAGGGTGTTCAAGTGCGATAAAGTCATATTATATATTTATATGAAATAGTGTTAGGTTTACAGACGATACTTGTGAGTACAGTTTTTTTCATACAAAACAATTTTAGCTCTCGTAGTAATCTCACAACGGCGCGTCAAAGTCACAATTTGCATATTCTGATGCCAAGCGGATAGTTAAAATCCGTTGACTTTCGTAAGTGAAATTATTCACGGTGAAATCACATGCCATGGGCTACGTAATAAAACATTTAAATAACATCCCATGAACTATTTTCATATTTTAAAAACAGTTCGAATTGGCAATTTTTTTCTGTACTTCTGCGAACTTCTTAAAAAATTCTAAATATTACGTTGTGTGTTTTAAAATGTTTTATTGCAGGGCTTGTGGGATGTTAGTTCACAGAGAATTATTTCATTTAAATATATCAATTAGTTTTCGCTATTTGCATGGCAACGTAACAAGCGAATTTCGACTTTGACGCACTGTTATGATATAACTATGTGAGCGGAAATTGTTTTGTAATAGTAAAACGTACTCGCAAGTATCGTCTACAAAACTAACACTTCATAACAATATAAAATTATGATTTTATCGCACTTTAATACCCTTATGAGTCCGCGTTATGTATGAGGAATTTTCCTTAAGTCCTTCCCGATTAAAAATTTGGCAAGATTCAATTGAAAATACGTTAATAGGGACATAGCCAATTGTTTTACCTTTCGTTACGTTTTATTCGAAAAATTAGAGCGTAACTGTGAACTAATTCAGCTAATTTAAAATTTATGATAACATTTCTCGCAAAACAATAATAACTCCCAGTACCGATATCATCCAATACGCATCTAATAATTAAATGTTATGTTTCTAAAAAGAAACATTGCCAGTTATTCGTCACATCCTTAATTGAATGCATATTACTAAGAGAATAAATGACGCAGTTTCAAACTATGATATCATGTTGCTTAGTATGACACCACTGTCAGTGTGTTGTACATCTTTACTCGGCCCACACTTCTGTACGATCTTTTGGATTGTTAGCAAATAAGGAATTTCTCACTTTAAAGACCTGATCCGATCATCATTTCCCCCCACGTTTTCATTCCTGCAGCAATATTTTCCATACGTCAAAATGTATTTATTGCGAAAAGCTATACCGTGAAAGGTGACAGACCAAAAATAATATAAGTTAGCATGTAAATTATTAACCTTGCACCCTTCAGAACTCTAAGGAGGCCTTAAAAGTTAATGGACGTTATAATTTTTGAGGTACGGAAACGGGGAAGGCGATAAGTCGAATATAACACGTCCGTCAAACACCTCATCGCCTCTAAGCGCGGAGTACTGAACTAGCGTGTAGTGTTCTCGTAAAATGTTTTGTTATGGGACTTCCAAGGGATGACCACGTTATATTATTTGTGATGAATATGTGGTTAAGTCCCCTGCAGGTTTCTATTATTTTGTTTTACGATTACGATTGTTACTTTCCCAGCTGCAGCAACTTGAAAAAGTAATTTTTTGCACTTTTGTGGAGCTTGGTAATCATGCTTTTAACTAGCGGATGGAAATTTTTAAATCATAGGGAGACAGTTTAAGTATGGCTTCTTATCGTAGATAAACGCATTGGAAACAGTTTTAAGAGCTGTCCTAAAAATACGTTAGAGCACGGGTCACGCATAGCGAACACTACACTGACTCCTGAGGGCGTTCAGGTGGCAAAACTGCATAGTGTTCGTTTTATAGACTTTACTTGTAACGACACTTTCCTCTTGTCAATTATTTTTAGCTCTAACAGTTATTCTATAACGGCATGACAATTGACAAAGTCAAAATTTGCAACATATGGGAACATAGGAACACCAAGTGACCAACTCGAATGAAATAATTTACACTGAAAGTGGATGTCATGGGCCATGGGTTAACAGATTAAAAACATTCAATGACATTCCTTCGTACTTTTTTAAAAATACCTGAAAACGATGACAACTTACTTCAATCATGGGAAATTTTAAAAGGATAAAAGGCCTTTGTTGTGCGTTTTTAATTCTATTAACAAATTACCTATAATATCTCATTTCAGTGTAAATTATTTCATTCTAGCTAAGTCGCTTGGTTTTGTTATCCATAAGATCCCGTAACTTGCGATTTCTGACTGACCTGCCGCTATGGGAAAACTATGAGAGCTACAAAAATGTTACAGGTAAAAGAAGTAGTCACAAGTAACGCTTATAAAACTAACACTATGCCGTACAAATATATTTTTGTCACGTGAAAACCTGTAAATGGTGGTCAAGTGCGAAAAATTAAAATCATAATTTTATATTTTTATGAAATATTGTTAAGTTTTGTAGACGATATTTGTGAGTACATTTCACTCTTACGAAACAATTTTAGTTCTCGTAGTTTTCTCATAACGGGGTGTCAAAGTCAAAATTTGCTTGTTACGTTGCTCCGCAAATAACGAAAACCAACTGACCTACTTAAACAAAATAATTCACTGTAAACTTGCATACCATGGGCTATGCAATAAAATATTTATAAAAAAAAAAACCACAACGTAATATTCTGAATTTAAAAAAATCGCTAAAGTACAGAAAAAAGTTGCAATTTCATTAATTTTTTTAAAACACAAAAACAGCTCGCGTATTTTTTTTTTTTAATGTTTTGTTACGTATACCACAGTATGTAATTTCACTGTGAATTACTTCACGTACGTAAGTCAATTTAGTATTTGCATGACAGCAGAACATGCCAATTTTGATTTTTGACGCACCGTCATGAGAAAACTACGCCAGCTAAATTTGTTCCGTACGAGGAAACTGCACGCACAAGTATCGTCTACAAAACTAACAATATCTCATTTAAATATAAAATTATGACTGTCACACTTGAACGCCCTTAAGGGGGCCGTCTGCCCTGGCCACTATGGTGTGCAGAACTTCAGTTGTTAACAGATGATTCAAAACCTGCTCAGCGGACATAAGTTGTGTGTGCATTGGAATATCATTCAAACACAACACGTGCGTATAACAATTTCATTCCCACACTTATCTCTAAGAGTTTATTTTTACCTTGCCGACCGAGCGAGA
This sequence comes from Medauroidea extradentata, assembly GCA_003012365.1. Taxonomy (NCBI): domain Eukaryota; kingdom Metazoa; phylum Arthropoda; class Insecta; order Phasmatodea; family Phasmatidae; genus Medauroidea; species Medauroidea extradentata. The sequence goes on from PNEQ01006065.1 coordinate 19,855, forward strand.
TGGCACAGCGGTAACGCGATAGGGAAGACCTAGGTTCGATTCCCGGCTACGGCCGCCCTACATTCGGTTATCCATGGCTACCCGAAATCACTCCAGGCGAAAGCTGGGATGGTTTCTTATAGGCCATGGCCGACTCCTCCCCCAGCTCCTGCCACTACCAAGCTGTGTCACCATCTCTAATGAACTTGCTGCCGACAAGACGTAAAGCCCATTTACGCTACTTTTATGCTTCTGAAATGTGTGTAATTAAGGTTTATTTGATTGTGGACATACGCCATTGCTCATGTTTAGCTGATCAAACCTGTGTTGAATGAAAAAGTACGAAAAAGAATATATATATAACGCACATAAATATATATAACCAATCCCAGAGAAATTCTGTCAATATTTTTGTCAATATATAAAAAAAAAAATATATTTAAAAAATTGAGAGAATAACTCTGAGGTTGATTTTTTTAATTTTATATTTATGTATGCTTTTTATAGTTTTTTTTCCTTGTTCGTTTTCGTACTTTGAACATTCAACACAGGCTTGATCAGCTAAACATGAGCAATGGCGTATATCCACAATCCAATATAATTTAATTGTAAACTCCCATTGCAACAAACATTTTATAAAAAATCCCTGAAATGTGTGTTTTATAGGTACAAAAATCTCAGCACAGCACCTTTTAAAAGGTACAGGCCTGAGTATATACCTTTATATTTAATATTACGTAATAAAATGACAGGGGTCATCACTGAATGACTCAAAGGCAAGATGACTGCACGTCAGTTCAGTGACATGCGCCTAGAGGCTAGGATGAAGCGTACTTGGTCGCCCATATAGCTTCCTTACTTCTTGGTCTCGACGCTCACGCTAAAGGCATTAACGTGACACAACACGCTGCAACACACTCGAATCACAGTTAGTCTGTTCCTGCAGCATCGCAGTAAATGACCAACCTAAACTCTAAAAAAAAATTGTAAAATTTACAAGGATATTCTTTGTACTTTTACAAATCCTAGTAAAAGCACAAAGCATACCCTTGTAAAATCATTAGTTTATGAAGTTACGAAGGTAAACTTTGTAATAGTACAAAGGAATTCCTTGTACCCATACCGACAGTTTCTGCACTGTAAATTATTTTGTAAAATATGACAAGGCACTTCTTCGTAGTTGTACAAATTTTTGAAAATGTTGAAAATATTCGTTGTAAAAGTATTAGTTTATTATGTTAAAAGTATTTTGTTTGCAAAAAAAATTAGAAAAAAACGTGTGGTAGCCGTCCAAAAATCGTAAGTTCGCCGGAAATAATTTATGCAAAGATCACAACCTCTGAAAAGTATTTGTCTGGAATAAAGTGAATATTTATATTAATTGCGTACTTTAAATGAAAGAATTATTACTGAACTTTACATTGAATGTATACAAATAAATAAAGACTAAGCAATATGTAAGTCACGGTGGTCTAGGGGTAAGGTGCGTAGTTTCTAAGCGTGGGGTTAATGGTTCGAAACTTAGCACCGCCCGAGATTTCTTTTTATTGTTTCAAAATTATCTCTTGTATACGTCCTTCATTCAAAATTTATTTGATAAATAAGTTCAGTGTTATTTATGAAGTACAATGAACATTTAAATTTATTATTTTCCTTGTTGAAAATACAGGCTAGTCCTTGTAATTTTACAAAGCTATAGGCCTACTTTGTATTTTATTACAAGGATAGCCATTATAGTTTTACAAGGAATTTCTTTGGCAACTGGGTTTTCAAGGCTTTTCTTTGTAAAAGTACAAAACATTTTTTTACAGTGTAACGCGGTGTAAATTTCAACTGCCCGAGGATCGACGGAAGATCTCCGCGGACTAGACAGACGCATGGAAAATTGCAAGCACTGATTACATTTACATATGAAAACGGCGCGCGCAGAGCGGCAGATGGCTGGCTAAGAAGGGGTGGGTTTATGACCTGGAGCGGTCCCACACCACAACCGGAATTTGTAACCATAGTACATGAACTACACCAACAACCTCCCAACAGCAGATCATACATGCTTAGAGTTAACTGCATCCCACACAGTAAATCAAGTAGCATCACTAGCATCACGTGCCGTCACGCAATAGAAAAACCGCCAATTTTTAGTTATTAACAGATTGGAAATTGTCTTACATAAAGTTCTATATATCTACAGAGTAAATGTTTATAACCACAGGATCTAGGGCAAATACTTTTGATGCGTAACACCATCCAGCAGTGTCGAAAACCGTCCAACTCATACACATTACATGAATAGTAAATTCCCACAAATAAAATATTATTCGGTTCCATAGATCTCGTAAAAGCCCATATCAAAGTAGCTGTTTGATTATTTTCGCTACTTACCCAAAGTAAAAATTATTCAAAATATAGGAATGAAATAGTTTCGAATGAAAGTAAATGTATTGAGGAACAAAATAACACAGTTATTTCACGTAAACAAGATTTTTTTTAAAAATACAGTTGCTCAAATATATGCTAAAATTAACATTCAAAAATTTTTAACGCAAACTTATTTACGTACAATTACAAAGACGCAATAATGCGACTTAATACATTCGCTTTCTCTTTAAATCGTTCCTTTCATACTGTTTCAATGTATATACAGGATGAGGATGCTAACTGTTTAAAGCTCCCCGCAGTGACACTGGGGACTCCGAGACAAGTGATTCGACATAGGACATGTAAGGTCCAAACGGACGGGAAAGGCCTGAAAATTCGCCTTCAAGTTTCCATGACGTCACATCCGGTGTGACCGCATCAGGCGCGTACGAACGAGTATTCAAAGGAGTTCCTTCGATCCCAAGACTAGTTACTAGTCTTGCTTCGATCCAACCTGTCTCTGTGGCTCAGTGTCTGCGTCAGAACCTTGTAAACTTGCGGTCCGAGGTTCGTGTCCCAGTGTCGACAATTTGTTTTCAACATTACTTTTTGCAATTTTAACTTACTTCAACTGTTATTTCTTTGTAACCCTTTGCTGCATAATTTATTTAATTTTGTTTTAGCTGTGTTCTACATTTTTTGTTTACAGCCCCATTAGTTTGTATTTGTTTTATGCATGTTCGATAAAGTTGTTAGCAAAGACGAGCTGTTGGCTCGGTGTGCACGTTTGCGGACAAGTTTGTATCAATTGTTCTCTATCATGAAGCTTACGGGGACATTGTTATATTTTAAACAAGGAATCACCGAACCGGTACAAAGTACATCTTTTTACTTAATCAGTCCTAATAATGTACATAATGGGCGCAATAACAACTTTATCTAACATGCATAAAACAAATACAAACTAATGGGGCTGTAAACAAAAAATGTAGAACACAGCCAAAACAAAATAAAATAAATTATGCAGCAAAGGGTTACAAAGAAATAACAGTTGAAGTAAGTTAAAATTCCAAAAAGTAACGTTGACAACAAATTGTCGACACTGGGACACGAACCTCGGACCGCAAGTTTACAAGGTTCTGACGCAGACACTGAGCCACAGAGACAGGTTGGATCGAAAGAACTCCTTTGAATACTCGTTCGTACGCGCCTGATGCGGACACACCGGATGTGACGTCATGGAAACTTGAAAGCGAATTTTCAGGCCTTTCCCGTCCGTTTGGACCCTACATGTCCTGTGTCGAATCACTTGTCTCGGAGTCCCCAGTGTCACTGCGGGGAGCTTTAAACAGTTAGCATCCTCACTCTGTATATATATATATATATATATATATATATATATATATATATATATATATATATATATATATATATATATATATATATTTTTTTTTTTTTTTTCTTTGGGTAAGTAGCGAAAACTCTCAAATCGTTACTTCGCCATGCGCTTGTACGAAAACTATGGATTCAAATTATTTGTGGGTAAGTACTATAAATATAATGTGTAGGAGTTGTGGAGTGTTTCGTACAATTAAATTACGACATTTTCAGTGCAGAGCAGCCTTAATAATTTTATAATTAGTCAGAGTTTCAAGCGGTGTCCAGTACCATTAACTAACAAATATAAAAATTAAATTATTTTTAAATGTGGACACATTGTTTACGATCGTACAAATGCCTTTCAGTTTCTCGCAAGACATGGCAGTTATTTACAATTTTCAAACACGTGTTTAAAATGCTAGAAATGAGCTTGACTGGCAACTTAACAAAGACACATTCAAACTTCGCGGTTGTATTATTGTACAGATTTAATAGGTTTTTTTATATTTTGTATGAAAATATAAAAGTGTACTTTTATTGCATAATCAAACCGACTTAATACTCTTCTATTATGTTGGCAGAATTCGGCCTCCACATAATTTAAGTGTTTTGTTTCTCCACATACCGTGAGGGCCCTGCTGCATTCGACTTTGAAAAACAATCTCCGCGCACCAGGCCTTGAACACCCGCGAATTCGGCCGCCATTTAATTCCAAATTAAACACGTTGGTAGCATATAGTTTATAATTGAAACTTACAAACCAAATAAAAAATAAATATTGTAAATAGCTACTCATCGTTTACCGGCCAAAGTAATGACTTTAAAGGCATTGTTTACTAATAAGTAATCTAGATTGAATCGCTTAATCTTGGTTGGTGAAACCGGTCCTTAGGGCCGGTTTCACCAACCAAGTTTAAGCGATTTAAACTAGATTATTCGGCACCTAATCTCGATTATACATGTTTTGGGTTTCACCAAGCAGTTAAACTCGATTTTCTCGTCTTAAGCGAGATTAAATTTAACTGCTCGATCTTGAACGTCACTAATCTCGCTTAAGTTCATTATAAAATGGCGCGAGCACTGTATCATTTGGTATTTGAAGACAATACAGACGATGAAGACTTTATTCCTGTGTATCTGTCTCGTCTGATTCGAGAAAGAAATCATTATTTTGACAAGTATGATGATACAGACTTCCAAATACATTTCCGCTTGTCAAAACAATCGGTCCATTCACTTTTATTGATACATACACCGACAGTATAGAAGCCACGGTGGTCTAGAGGTAAGATGCGTAGGTTCTACGAGCGGGGAGAGCGGTTCGACGCTTACCGCCTCCAAATTTTTTTTATTTTCAAAATAATTTCATGTAAACGTCCTTTACTCAAAAGTTATTTGATAAATAAGTTCAGTGTTATTTGTGAAGTGCAGTGAGCATTTAATTTTTTTTCCCCTTGGTGAAAGTAACTACAAGGATATTCCTTGTAATTTTACGAACATATACTTTGTATTTTATTACAACCATCATAGTTTTACAAGGAATTTCTTTGGCAACTGGGTTTCCAAAGATTTTCTTTGTAAATGTACAAAACAATTTTACAGTGTATGAGGTTCTGTTTAACGTCTGGTATTTTCAGATTAACAAAAAATATACAGACGAGAAAATAATTAAACAATTGTGTGTAGATAAACATTTGCCTTTACAGCAATAAAGTTATGTACATTATATTTGCTGGATCATCTTCCCCTGGCCTTTCTTTCTAGCTTTGCTCCAAAGTTACCCAGGGTACCTAGCCCCCTAGCTGTATTCCCCTCCCCCTTCCCGCCTAGATAGTATGATGCAAACACTCCCCCCTTCCCATCAAAAACGCTGTAACAAAGTTTCCAAATGAAATAATTCTCAAACTCACATTCGGCAATTTCCGACAAGTGTTCGGGTATTTCCGACACAATTAAGGCAACTCAGCTCACACTACCCATCTCTAGTGCCATAAACTCGCTGTGTTGTTGGTGGAACACACCTGTAACTTAAGCTCAGGTTTAGCTCTTCATCGAGTTTTGTTAATCTCGCTTAGTGGCAAAGTTAAACGTCGTTGGTGAAACTGGCCCTTAGTATACGTTAGTTTAAACGAGTTTCAGTTAGTTTTGGTTAAGTTATTTTACTATTATGTTTTGCTTTACCTTAGGATAGGTAACCCAACCTTACTTAACCTAACAAAAAATTAAAAACTTAATGGCAAAATAAGTTAATCTAATCAAAACAAACAAACCAATGTAACCTAATCTAACCTTACGAAAAATGGAACATTTCGAAGTTAGAAAACTGCAAGTTTCTTTACGTATGACTAAATTAAAAGTAAACAGAAACATTATTAATCAGTAAACTATACCTCTAAAATAATAGTTTGGCCGGTACACGATGAGTAGTGACTCGACATTTATAGGTCGTTCTGGGTAAAGTGAGCACTAAAGGTTTAACGTTTGTAAAACATTACTAGCCGTTACTGCATGTAATTCAACATTAACTACTGCTGCCTTACTGCTTCTATGGTTGGCAGCGAAATTACGCAATATAATGCCGCGTGTATTATAATTCAAATGCAATATCGAAAGAAAATAACCGAAATCGACATAACTGTACGTAATATAAATGTTTTATTGTACTGTATCGATAAATAACGTCTGCAGAATTTATCTTACACACGCAAACAATACGTGACGTGTACAGAGAGGTTCGACATTTCCCGTAGTTAACAGTTCCGCGCGGAAATATACGAATTTGCTGAAAATAGAACTTTGCAGGGCTTTTATTAGCGCGCAGATTATCCTGAACCGCATATACCTTCGAAAATTCGCCGACTAATGTTCCAGTGCACATCCGCCAGATCCAGGGACATTTCAGCCCGGTTGAACCGGTGGATGCATGGATAGAACCGGTCGAGAGCAAAACCGCATTTTGCCAACGTCTAGTGTACACCGGTGGACGCACCGAAAACGCGGCATTAGACAGACATTGCGATAAGTCCGATGCGAACGCTTCATGCGCCCTCATTTGAAGAACTTAAGGGGCCCGCCTCGTTGCCATAAAATCACACTGCAGCGTGTTTGAAGAAAAAGTTTTACACCGAAACTAATACACGTGTGTTAACGCCGTTTCTCTACGAAAAGAACACACGCTTCAGACCACTGCCATTAAGTACTTTCAAGACAACACACGTATTAGAAATCCCCTTTTAGGGCACGTCAAAATGGGTCAAAACGGGATTTTCAGTCTGCTATAGCGGAAAATATACTAGCCGAATACATGTGAAACCACTTAAGGGTAGTGCATTGGACTGTAGTAAAGTGATTTCGTAAATAAAACAACAGGGTCACCACTTAAAGTCCCATAGGAAATTTGTTTTTTCGCGAAGACTGCACGCCTTAAGCGTAGAGGCGACGCACCGATGTATGGCCCATACGACATCGCCCTTAGCACCATACCTCACTCACACAAACACATGTGCCACGAGGCGGGCCCCTTAAGTGGCGCAGCTGCGACTGCAGTACAGCCATTTAACTGTAATGGTGGCTTCACAACAGCACGATGGACGCTCGAGATAAGCGCGAATAATTTACAGGAAATCAGAAGTCAAGAATTTTTGTTGACGTTAGCGCGGTAAAATTCGCTGGTGAGGCAGGTTATCGTAATAGATATGATTTCTTACTTATTTGCGCAACGGACGCGACAAATCTGAACGGAATTTAATTTTGTCCCCAAATGTTGGCGAACGTGGTAAGTTGGTAGTAAATTGCTATAATATTGCGTAGGAGTTATGTTTGTAGTGTAAGTAAGGTTAATTCTATTACAGGGTGGAAAGAAAATTTGTTTTCTTATGAGAAAGTTTTGCACAGAAAAAAATTCTGCTGCTATCGCTAAGAGACCAGCAAAACATGAAACCGTAGTAAAATTAAAATAAACAAGCATAGCAGATAGATAAGTCATTTAACATAATTTCACAGTGAATAGAAACCACCAATCTCGCGTACTTAACATTCAGTAAAGCTCTGTGATTGGTGATTTTGCATCTTACCAACAGCAGCGCTCAAGCGGCAGAAATTTTTCCTGTCACAGACTTTTAACTTTGATTTTCCTAACCTGTAGTTGAATTAACCTTAGTATAAGCAAATCATATCCTTTTTAAGCAAATTTATAAGTTAATTGTGTTTATTTTCACATATGTGAATGCCAGGGTGTGAATTAAAATATACTAATAAACAGCAAAACAGTGAATGACAAACATCAGTAGCTGTTGACAAGAGGTTTGTATGCATTGACGAGGAACTATTAAATTTTTGTTTGTATCTGTCGCGCCGCATACGAACTAGTGTTCATAATGTGGAGAATTTTTAGTGTCGCACCTTGTTATTGTAATTCCCGCATAACGTGTGCAATTTAAAAAAAAAACGCTGAACTGTTCATTTTTCTCACGGTCATGCTCCCCTGCTTCAAGTTACAGTTTTTGTGTAAAATAATTTTGTAAGCTGAAACGAGGTGAAACATCACAAATGTTTGGCACTTTATTTTAACGAATTTTGCCGTGACTAGTTTTGCAATGATACCGTTTCAACTAATACGTCAATATGTATTGCGGTAACTGCACAATAAGCTGATACAGGTGAGTGAGAGAATTTGATCAGCGCTTAACATCGTGGTCTTTAGCGCTGGTGAGTGGTAACATGAGGTAAGAATGGAGCAGTACCAGAATGAAAGGGCGGGAGAAAAGGGAGATCCCCGAGAAAACACGCCGACCAACGGCATCGTCGAATGGCCTGACCATTCACCCCCCCCCCCAAGCAAGTTAAAATAGGTTATTCACTCTAAGGTAAGCACTGACCCCACCAATTAAAAATAATAAAATAATGAATTTACTAGTGCTATAGAAGAAAGGTTTTAAGAGTTGTGGAATATTTACTCCATGTTTTAGCTAGACTGTAGTTTCCTCATTAAAAATAGTAAAGCTGGATTCTCACGAAAAATTCTAATAGTGCTAAGTTTATCATGAACAGCCTATATTATACATTTTACGTTCCTGAAAAAACTAGCCCACACACGTGGTCAAACACATTGTAAACTGCCGAAAAGATTTTTGATATCTGATCCCGTTTAGGCTTTGAATAACTGTGACAAACTGTAGAAACGCCGAAGACTACGTCTACTTGTCATTTCTCTCATGGACAAACGCACAGTAATAATATTCTTCGCTTTATTGAGTATAGCTTGTAATTGTTATTGATTAATTATTAACGAAAGATTATGAACCTGATATAGCCAGTTCAATTTAAACTGAGCACAGGAATAATATTAATTTCCAAAAGCTGTAATTCATTTGGGCCAAATATGTTAAGTTTTGAGACTGGTGAAATGCTTACACGGGTTTTTTGTTCCAGGGAAGTTTTCAGGTCAAAAATATTAAATATGATAGCAAAATGGCTGAAAGAAAATTTAAATAGTGCTGACTTTTTCGTGAACAGTCTATGTAAGTTGTAAGGTAATTCCATTAAAGGGATATGAAAAGACAACGTGTCGAGCGAACGGCTGGAGTGCTCAATCGACGATGAGATCTGAGCTACTCACATACGGGACTTTTTTGTTCGGGTACATAAATTATTAGCGGAAGTCTATTTTTACGGTACTAGGCGGTAGTATGTTTTGTTATCAAGTAAAATAAAAAAAAAAAAACAATATTTGGAAAAATTAGTACTTGAAACCACAAAATTCATTAAAATGGAAAGTTAAATTTTATGGAATTTGCGATTTCAAACCCTTATTCACCTAAAAACAATTTTTAATGTTTTACTATAAAACAAAACAAAATACCGTCTAGTTCTGTATAACTAGATATCCACAAATAGTATACCTACCCGACAGTAAGTCACATCATTATGATGAATAGTTTAGATTTGATCGACGATTATGTACTCCACGTCTTACCTTTCCTTATTTTTATATTTGTATCAGATATTTTTTTTATTTTAAACGTTAATTGTGACTAAATCTTGCTCTTATGAAGTTTTTTTATCTCTCATAGTTTTCGCCTAATGAGTCGTAAATGTCAAAATTTGCACTTTACGGTTTCATGTACGCCAATAAAACAAGCTGACAAACAAAAAAAATTCACAGTGTGTAAAAAGAAAAATTTAATGAATTTTTGTATTTAAAAAAAAATTGAAATTTTAAAATTTTCATTTTAAAATTCAACATTTTTTATAAATACAAACATATTTTTAATTTTTTGCTTTTATACATGTCGAATCATAGCCTAAAACATTGTTATACGCTGAGAATTTTTTTCGGTTTGATGTCTGTTTTTTTAGTGGCGTACATAAAATCGTAAAGTGCAAATTTTGACGTTTACTACTTATTACGCGAAAACTATGAGGGATACAAAAATTTCCTGAGAGGAAGATTTAGTCACAATTTATGTTTAAAATAAGAAAATAAATATCTATTACCAATAGAGAAATAAATAAAAACGTTGAAAACTGGGGTGAACCGGGCCTTAAGCTCCAACACCCTGGGATAAGTTTGTAATGTCTGAAAACAATTATACAGTATCAAAACACGCCTCTTTCGGGATTTAAATTAACACGTTTTGCAAATCAAAACGACAACTTAGGTAATATTTGTTTTGTGAAAATATTCGTTTTGTAAGTAATTGTCACAACCGTATAAAAAACACGATGCACACAGAAACAGACAGTGCTGCTACTTGTAACAAGGCACGAGAAATTTGAAACATTTTCACACGATATTCAACTAAGTTCGTGACAGGCTAAACCAAATTGTAAACATTCGAGTATACAAGTGGAACACGACCAGTCATGGTAAACAGGAAGCGAGTGTCGAAGTAATACACACTGAAGGGAAACGGTTGTAGAATGCTCCCTTTCTAAAATGTCTCTTAGCAATCTCTTTTTGCGTCAACCTCAAACAAAATTTACTGCATGAAAACAAACTGATTTTTTGTAGCTGCCTCAATTATTGTAGTATTTCTTACTACGCGAGTTTCGCGGTAAACGGAAGTTATGGTCAAATTAAACTGTTGAGTTCTATGTTGTCAACGCGCGGCGCTTTCAAATTTCTCGCACAATCTAAGAATTTCAAACGGTCACTTTCGTTAAGTTAAAAAATGTCTCATCAGCAGCAATAAACACACACATGGAACGATAAATAACATATTTTCAGAGCTATATGCTAGTTACATAAAAAGTAACCAAGATTTAAAAACATAACAGTTTTACTATTTCCCGTTAATTGCTAAACGGGCATGTTTCCGATTTATGGATTATCGCTTATCTGCCACACAAATATTTCAGTTTGTTGTAATGCAAAGCAAAGCTCTGCTAAATACGGGATACTGGAATCCGATTCAAATACATCGCGCTAAATTACTGTTTCTATTACAGAAACAACGGACGTGTTATGGATATTATGCAACTGACTCAGTATAAAAAATTAAGGCTATTTATGAACTCGTACATCTATAACTACGTTAAGGCTTACGGCCTTCCGAAATAACGTTTGAAAGGTTATACGCTGATATTAACAAAGCCAAAATAAACTTTAAAAAACAATACATCCAGATTTCTTGTAAAAAAAAATTACCGGACTACAATACGTCGCAACACACGATGTACATATTAGAATTAATAAAATGAACTACAGTTCAAAATCTAACGGTAACAGAGTAAGATGCAATAGTGAACTATGTCAATTTTTTCCCTTGAAAATAAGATTTTATTTCCTTTCACCATGAATTAGATCTATATGTGACAAAATAAACACGACCAACGTATAAAATCAAAAAATATGTCCCACTAATACCGAAATACATGGCTCACACGCGGGAATGAGAACTTACTTTCTTGAACATTTAAGAAAATGTACTTGGTTCACTAAGGCATCACGCCCTCTAATTAGAATAACATACTTTATCTAGACTTTAGAAGTGCCACATAAGAGTGAACAGGGTAAATGTGTACAGTAGTTACTCATCGTATACGGGCCAAACTATTTTAGAGGTACAGTTAATGCAAATAGTTCTACAGTGCTTAGACGAAGTCCTACGCAATAAAAAATAAATAATTACATACGGAAACCTAACAAAATTTGTTTATGGCTAGGGACTGGAAAATGTCGCGAATTCAATTACCCGTAGGCTAGAATCCATTCTACTATGCATAATCAAGCCCCATCTATTCGTTGACTGTCAGCTGTTCCACTGAGTAGCAGCTAGTGGACAAATAATCGAGGATTGAGTATGCATAGTGTAATGGATTCTAGTCTGCCGGTCATTGAATTCGCGAAATTTTCAAGTCCTTACTTAGGGCTACTTCTAAATACACTATAAAAATTGTCATTAATAAAGTATAGTTGTAAAATCAATAGTTAGGCCGGTGTACGTACGATGGGTAGCTACTCCTCACATGTATCATGAGATGACGGCAGTGTTAATTCAGAGAGGGATAGATGCTAGAGGGGATGAGAAGGGCAGGTGCTGGGCTCGTGGGGTGACATCCGGTGAAGTGACGTGTACTCACAAAGCCATATCCGCGGCTCTTGCCAGTCTGCCGGTCCGTGATGACGACTGCCTCCTCGATGTCGCCGTACACGGCAAAGTGCTCCCGCAGCGACTTGTCGGTGGTGTGGTAGGGTAGACCTCCGACAAACAGCTTGGTCCACGTGGTGTCCTTCTGCTGCGCCGAGGTTAGCGCCAAGCCAGACACGAGACCATCTGCCGCTCCGCCCAGCACAGCTGCCGCGTCCGCACCTAGTCCGCCCGGCATCAACATGTCTACTGCGCTCGGCTCAGCTTGCTACCACGTGGCCAGCTGTGCGAGCTTCCTCGCGCCGCCGCCAGCCGCGCCACCTGTCTACTTCCCCTCCCTCTCCCTAGAAGTCTTCCCCTACCATCCCTCGGCCAGCTGGGGTGCCTGCTGTTGCTGCTGCGCGCGTACTGTGTTGCCAGCCTGGGGGAGAAAACTTCTCGCCTCACTAATTACACTGCATCTTTCTTCATTTCTTCCCGACTCCGAGTTCGGCAAGATATACTTGAAAATATTTTCATAAAACCTTAGCTAGTTACATTACCTTTCATTACGCACACTGTATTCGAAGTATTAAAGCGTAATTATGAAATAATTAAGCTAATAGGTAATAATTATCTTTCACAATGTAATTTAGGCTAAATCACTCCTAGTAGCAATTTAATCAACTAATACGCACCTGATATTAAAATGTATTGTTACTATCAAGATACATTACCGATTATTCGTTGTATTCTTAATTTAATAAAAGAAAATCTATAACTTCAACAAAACAGGTGACACAGCCTCTTAAAATACCTATACACAATTTAACATTTGAATTTAAGTTTCCATCCGTAACTATATGTGCTTGTGAAAATTCGTGAGGGTAGGTCAGCCAAAATTTCAAGTTTTTGGTATCTTAAAGTTAACCCCAGGTATGTTTATCTGTATGACCTTTGAAAGAACTGTGCAATGGGAGTGAATGACTGGATTTATTTGTTTGGACATACGCCATTGCGAAATAAATTACTGTCAAAAGAAAACTAAAAATAAGATAAGAAATTATAAATAAGCAGAGTATGCTTTAGTCATCAGGATACCTACACAACATGAAATTCCAAAAACTGTAATCTGTTCAGATAAATTAAGGAAACAAAACAGAAAATAAAACAAATAACAAAAATATAAAAAAAGAAACATAAGTTGACATGCGACACAACGATGAGACGAAACAAAAAACACAAACAGAAATACAGCAAACGACACAACGATGAGGCGAAACAAAACACAAATATGTCGGACACAAACAGAAAAAACAACAAACGACACAAACGATAAGACGAAACAAAACACAGTAGTTTTCCAAAAAGTCAGTACTGACAGAATCTACAACAAAAAATGACATTATATTTAAATGTAAGTATGGACGGTTCAGGATAAAGTAAGCACTCAAGAAAGTCCGGCTCAATTTCAATTTTCCGACAGTTCGTATGTTTCCGTGCGTGACGGTTAACTGCGGGAAATGTCTAGCCCTTTTGGACACGATACTCGATGTTTGTGCATGTAAGATAAATTGTGCAGTCAGTAGAAGCATATATATTTTGATAAGAAAAAAATGTTTATTAATTCTACAAAACAAAAATATGCGGAATTCAGTTGATTTAATTTCAGTGTGTTAGATTTAAATAAGAAAATACACGTAGCTACATTTCGACAATTCGCTGCCAACCATATAAGCGGTAAGGTAACTATCGTTAATGTTGAATCATATGCAGTAACGACTAATGATTTTTTTTTACATGTTAAATCCTGAACAACCGATATAATACTTGTAAAGAATGCACTGTGGCTATAGCGTTTATCGAAATATTTATCATTTAGAAAATATAATTTTTTTTTTCATTCCCGTCATTTTAAAATCTCGAACAGCATTGCAAGCGGTTAGCAAAGGGCGCTTATGAAATTTCAGGAGGGTAGGGTAAATCAAACAAATTTTAACCCATGTGAAATTTACTTGTGTTCGTAATTTCAAATTATAGTCTCTCTATCAAAAACCAAAACTAGAATTGTATTTAAATATTAAAAAAATAGCTGGTAGAGAATGCACTGCAGACGTAGCACTTCACAAAATATTTCTCGTGTAGAAAACATGTAGGGATGTTACTACCGCCTTCTAAAACCTTGAATATCACTGCAGGCGTTCATCAGATCCTGGTAATCGACAATACCCGGAAGTGTGACGGAGATAACTTCCCCTACTCCAGCGAGTGAATTTTCATAACCGCCTTTAAGTATTTCGTCAAAACACAATACAAACGTACAGTACATTTAAAGTAACGACAGTTGAAAAGCTACAGAGATTCTGTTTTTTTTTAACGGAAATATTGTGATTTAAATATCATTCAGTTTCAATAAAAGCATATTACACAATATTCCAGAAATAAGCACAATTTATTAAAACACTTTCCATTTATCAAAGCATTTTGCAGAACAGAAGCAACGCCATCTACTCAGCACAAACTTACAGTTAATTTACGAATACTTCTCTGACGCTACTGACAAAGATTTCCGTGTACGTCAAAGACAGCCTTGTCACACTTATCGTGAAAAACCCAATACTACAGAATAAAATGAGACTCATAAGAAATAAAAAAACCATTACAACGCATGTATTCAGCTGGTTCTATGCCAACGGCCATCTTAAATTTGACTTTAAGATTTTCAGTTAATCGGAAACGTAAATACATGGCTTTGGCGATGTCACTGTGTACGACTCCGTAAGAAGCCACGTATTGAAAGCTATCGTAAAGTCAACAGATAAAGTTCTTAATTATTGTGTAACTCCCTTAAGGTTAATTCTACCACAGGCTAGAAAGAATACGTGTTTTCTTAAGGGAAAGTTTGGGACGGGGAACATTTCTGCAGCTAGTACCACCAATGAAATACGAGATCATTGCAAAATTAAATTTTAACTAAGCGTAGCAAAGAGAGAAGTCGTTTATTTCAATTTTAAAGTTCAAACCGAACCAATTTCGGCTTTTATATTATCAACTTCATGTAACTTAAAATTCACGACAACTCTGTGCTTGATCAGATCACACCTCTCACCAACCCCAGCAGTCAAGCGGCAGAAATTGTCCCTGTGCCAAACATTTAACACTGATATTTGCAACCTGTACTTAGTATATAGAACCTTAGGCCGACCCCCCCGTAGCTCAGTTGGCTGCTATTTTTTTAATATTTAAAGCCGACCCCCCGTAGCTCAGTTGGTTGAGCGACCGACTTGGATACGAGGGGTTCTGGGTTCGATTCCCAGGTCTGGCTGGGTGTAAAATTTGTGTTTGTCCGTTAGCGTCTTTTCAATTGTCAGAGTCACCAAATATTGTCACAACTGGGGAATTGTCAAATACTAAAGCTGTAAAGGGGGGATGTTTGGCTCGTTGG
>PNEQ01006066.1:0-35590 GCA_003012365.1 Medauroidea extradentata
GGGTTGCTGCCAGGTAAGGAAACCGAAGTCCCAACCACCTTTCCCGCATACAGGTTGCTGCCTGGTAAGGAAGCCGAAGTCTGCTCTCCCAACCTTCCCAACTATCCAAGTACCTACCTGTGGGTTGCTGCCTGGTAAGGAAGCTGAAGCCTGCTCTCCCCGCCTTTACCTACCTAACTTATTATTGCCTCTTTACCTATCTGTGGGTTGCTGCCAGGTAAGGAAACCGAAGCCCCAACCACCTTTCCCGCATACAGGTTGCTGCCTGGTAAGGAAGCCGAAGTCTGCTCTCCCAACCTTCCCAACTATCCAAGTACCTACCTGTGGGTTGCTGCCTGGTAAGGATGCCGAAGCCTGTTCCATCTATTCCATTACCTACTAAATTGCTCAAGGAGACACCTATTCCTAGCCGCGCGATTAGTGTAAGAAACGCGCCCTATCATGGGGAGTTGATGCCACGAGGCACTTCTCTAGTTTCCACCGGAAGTGGATATATCTGTGACAGTTTCCGAGGCTCCAGATTAGAAAGACCACGCGGTCAGTTTAGTAATTGTATAAACCAGTGTGTTAATTGTATGAACCAGTGTATTTACCGATTGTTCAGTGACTGTAAATTCAGTGTAAAGGAACTTGTGTTTTTGCGAAATAATGTCATTCAATTAATTCATTTGTTTTAATTGTGTGAAGAGTAACTCATGTCTGAGAACGACCTCTTAATATTAGACATCTCGGAGAGGAAACGCCGCCTACTGCGGAAATTATTCTAGGCGAGTGGTTTTACACCTAAACCCCCTATATAGTTAAAGTGAGAGTTTGCGCACCAAGCTTCCAGGATTGTATCGTACTTCCTCAGCAGGGAACCACTCCACTCAGGACGCCTGCAATCTTACTACCCCTTCAGGGAACCTCTCATGCTCTGCATTGTTACACATACCTCTCTGAAGGTTACTAAAAACTCCCTTCAAGCAAAGTGCGACAACTCGCACATAATGTTCTTGTACCGAACAGTAGCCTCGAATTCACCAATGATAGATAAGGCCTGTGCGGCCCAGGTTCTAAGCGCAACTGGGACTTGATGCAGTACGGCGCTATCAGAGCTAGCAGAACAGGTTGAATAGGTGTCCATGTTAATGAGTGTCCGAGAACAGCCAGAGTCTACTTCAAATTGCACCACTTGGGTGTTGAACTGTACGTGCAACGAGTAAGGTTTAATATGCCTCCCTAGCGACTGATCCGACAAAAGAAATAAGGTTTCACCATGAGGTAGCGAGATACGGTCGTCTGAGTGTACCGCCTCATGTGAGTCCACGTGCATTGACTCATGAGTAGGTTCCCGTATCGACGCAATCATAGTTTTATTTCTTTGCATGAAATTGGCTAGTCCCGCGTCAGTGGAACGTAAATGGGTCCCACCTGACTGTACGCACACTTTTGCTAAATGTCCAACTTTGCAAAAATTCTGACATTTAAGTGATTTGCGAGGCACCGGGCATTTGGCAATGGTGTGACCTGCCCCAGCACATCGAAAACAAATGATTGTATCACGGAAAGACTGACTACGGTGGTATGGCGAATCCCGCCGTCAATCAGGACGTGCAGTATGCAAGTTATGTACTTCTGCTATACAAGAATTCCTAACCTCCAATACATTCGCTTCAGATTGTTCTGCCATCTGCACTACATCCAAGGCCTTCGCAGCAGTTAAACCTTTCTCCGAAAACAATTTGGCCTGTAAATCTTCATTGCCTAGCCCACACTCGAATTGATACAACACAATTGTTGATGCCAAACTTTCGAATTTACCAGATGCAGCCAAGCGTTTCAACTCAGACATATAAAACAGCTATCTCGCCTGGTAGTTGTCTTCTGTTAACGAACTTGTATGATACCATAGGGTTAATTGTAGGTGCGATGTTACTGTTCAAGGCATCGGTGAGCTCGATCTAGGAAAATTTGTGTAGGGTCTTGGGAGCAATCCACTCTTTCAGATCACGCACAGTGTAATTGTCCAATATTACAATAATCCACTTTTTTGCTCCGCTGTCAACTGACCTTTACAATCTAGCCAAAACTGGAAACGTTCACAGTGTTCAGTCCATGTCTCGGGGCGGGAATGGACGTATTTTGGAAACGCCGCCATTGTACGAATAAGGAATAAAATCATGCAACACGAAAAAAACAGCCCCGTAAGTATTCACGCATCCTCGTCGCCATTCTTGCGTGCAATAATACTAGTTGGTGAATTTCGTACATGTTTTAATTACAAGTAACGTTTACATTTGTATTACATCTTGTTTACATACATCGTGTGCCGCACTCGTCTACACAACTACTCTTGTGTACGTTGCTGCCAACCTTCTCGTGCTGCACGTACCAAGTGTCCATAACAAATAGAAAAGAATAGTAAATTTATATACATGTCAAGAGGAATCACCTGAAGATGATCTGCATAATCCTGTTGAAGAAACTTTAATTGAGGCAAATTTGGTTTGCGATACATGGGTAATTAAAATACAAAAACTCAGTATCGACAACCGACCGCGAGCATTAAAGACAAAAGCAAACAAAGTTGCTTCAGCTTTCAAGAAAAAAATTTCAACCTCTCTTGAAATCTGTGCAGTGAAAGAAAGTGAATCATTACCACTTGAAGATTATTACAGTATTTTACTGAAAAGTTTAAAGGAAAAGTTCAAGCAACAATGCTCTCTTTCTGAAAAGGTAAAAGATTTTAAGTTTGGCACAAAAACTTGATCTATTACTAAAACATGTAAATATTTTGATGCCACGCCTTATCTAGTAAAAACCACTAGGAAACTAGTAGAGAAGCATGGATATTACCAGATACAGATAAGTGTAACAGAATAGCTGATGAAACAGTGGAAGAAGTTGTGAAATTATATTAACAGAATATCAGCAGCAGAATTTGTCCTGGTAAAAAGGAGTACATTTTAACAAGAAATGAGCAAGGAAAAAAAGAACACACACAGAAAAGGCTAGTTCTTTGTAATTTAAAAGAGTTGTATGCAAGCTTCTGCAATGAATAACCAAATCATAAAACTGGATTTTCTAAATTTGCAGACCTCAGGCCTTGGTGGTGTGTGTTGGCAGGTGGAAGTGGCACTCACTCTGTGTTTGCCTTGCTCATCAGAACATTAAGTTGATGTTAGATGGGACAAAGCTCAACATAAATTACAAGGATTTACTAGAATCAATTGTGTGAGACGTAGAGAAGGAAGACTGTATGTTTGGTGAATGCCCTAGGTGCCCTGGATCAGAGGTGTTAAAATGATTTGCTGCAGCTACAACTGAAAGCAGCGTATGAAGCTGATTTAAGTGGAACTGATGATGGAGAAATAGGTGATGAGTGTTGTGATTGTGATGATCATTTTACAGACAGTGTTAGTTACACAAGCAGTGGGTCAACTCAGAGAGGGCAGAACTCTCAAGTGTCACTAAAACTTATGATGAGTTTATTGAGGATATGGTTGCAAAGCTAAAAAACCTAAAGCGACACCATTTTGTATCGAAAACTATATCTGCTTACCTCAAAACAAAAACTAAGAATTTGGACTTTGCTGAAGGAATCATTCTTGGAGACTATTCTGAAAACTTTTCTTTTCTTGTACAATATGCAATTCAAGGATTCCATTGGGTGAATGATCAGGCTAACCTACATCCATTTATCTTATATTACAAAGATTAGAGGAAAGGTTCCGCGGAATCCAAATGCTGTTACTTCATAAGTGACTGTTTGGAGCATACAACAAGAGTTGTTTATGTTTTTCAACAGAAACTAATGGCTAAACTAAACGAGGATTTTCCACATATAGTTAAAGTAGTATACTTTTCAGATGGCGCAAGAGGCCAATACAAGACTAAAAAAAATTCACAAACCTATATTATCACCAGACTGACTTCCAGCTTCAAGCTGAGTGGAACTTCTCTGGCACATCACATGATAATGTGATGGCATTGGCGGGACTGTCAAACATCTTGTTACTAAGGCATTCGTTAAAAGAAACACAACTGGTCAGATACTAACTGCAGAAGATGTGTTTGTCTTTTGCCAAGCAAATACCAATGGCATTGCCTTCTTGTATGTGAAAAATGAAAAAAGTCACTTCAAATCAAGCATTCCTGGAAGAGAGGTTCAAACAAATGCCAAAAGAGTTCCAGGAACTAGACAAAAGCATCGATTTTTACCATCTGATCAAGGATATATTAGATGCTTTATCACTTCCAAATCAGTCAGATATGAGGATGTGAAGATTGAGCGCAACTTGGACTCTACTGTCAACGTACTAACAGCAGAAAGAATTAATGAAAGAGACTTCGTAGCATGCATTTACGATGAAAACTGGTGGGTTGCTGAGGTTGTCCGAGTGAATAGGAATGAAGAAGACTGTGATGTTTATTGCTACCATCCACATGGTCCACCAGCTTCATTTTTAAAATCGAGAAATGACAAAGTTCGGATGCCATTTGTTAACATTCTACGTGTTTTAACAGTGAGTGAATTTTCAATTATGACTGATTACTGTAATGTGCACCTGTTGTTTTTGAGAAACTTTGTTCAATGATTCGTCGAAACAAACTACAACTTTCTTCCCCTTCTAGCAATTAAAATACGACGCCAAGAACAAATGTGAGGTAAAAACCAATCTTATCTCGCTGTAACTGAAGTTTCTATGCTGTGACACTAATATGGAAACATTGTTGTTTCACATGGTACAGATTTGAAAAAAAGCATCTAGGCCTACCTTCACAGTTTAAACTCCCAGCCTACTTAGGGATTTATGCCTTCAACAAGGCTCATAACGGAACGCCGGCCCATGTTGCTTAAAAAAAAAATAATGTTGCACGAATTCACCTTGCACAGTTATCTCCAGGATCTTCGTGATTCTAGTAGTAGGATCGGTTAACCAATACAGTCTGTTTCTTCCTGTCATTACGGTTTTCCCTTAATTAATTACATTGTGGAAATAACACTCATTGAACATACATTTCTAGATATTTTTAATGCAGTTATCATTTTCAAAAACACACACAAGATCACATCATGTTATACTGTAACTTTTTAACACACCGTCACTGCACGAGCCCAAAAGTTCAAGCGTGTTCCTCCATTATGCGGTACGGTAGATAAAATACAATTTAAATGTAAATCCACGGACTTCAGACATGATCAGAAGATATTAATACTCCTCGCATGAACCACAGAAAATCATATTCGCGCCACGCCAAGTAAACAAACAACCGACAACGATTAACGAACGTATCAGCATGCCGCATGGTAAGAACAAAAGCGAACTGAGAATCCTACGTTGCCAAGTCCACGGAGTCAATTTCTACTGCGAACTCTTGGGGAAGACACTACAACTGTTTAAAACCCACGTTATTAACTAAAAATGCATTAAAATTTACGGAATTTTGTAAACAATACGCAAGAAACCCCACGAAAGAGTAATTTTTTTACCACTGTGGAAACTTGAAAACATCACCAACACATTGTGGGGAAAACAATTGGTCTGGCAACACTGGCGGGAACCACCGAAAATTCTGGTACAAAACGCCAAAAAAATCTTATTTTAGACGAAAAACTGGTACTACGCATCAAATTAACTGTTCCACACAAAGATGTTAGGCTCCACACAACTACAATATCAGTACGAAAAGATATTATGGAACTAGAAAATTGGTATATGTAACAAGAAAATAGTGCGTTGTGTTCGCGGAAATGTTCGTTTACCAAATTTTGAAATTCCAGGTTTTTTTAGGGAATTCCCTGACTTTTTGACTTTTCCCTGACTTCTCCAGACATCTTAAATTCCCTGACTTTTCCCGGTCGCTCACCACCCTGCTGGAAAAGGAAGACGCCTTGAAGCCAATATTGGAAATTAACTTAATGAAGCATTGGCAAACAGACTCCGATCCAAGAAAAAATAGTTCAAGAACTAAATACAACTGACATGAACCATTCTTGTAGCTGTATTGTTGAATATTTTCCCGGTTTGTAGATAACGTTAACTTCTGTATGTACTTGTTCCAAGTCAAACTGTTCGATAAGTTGATGCATATGTAACATACATGTATATGAAGGTTAATACATTTGTGTGTTAGCCTAACTCATATAAAATAAATTGACTATTAACATAACAAATTTTCGTATGTCGAAATAACATTTACTTTCATAGTGACAAAAAAAAATATTGGGGTCGTGGTGGCTTCGCGCAAGAGCGTGAACCTGCAACCAAGGCAATCTGGGTTCTATTCCTGGTCACACCCGGAGTTTTGCATGTGGCAATCATACGAAACAATGCCACTGGTAGGTGGGTTTTCCAGATCTCCTGTTTCCTCCGCTCTTAGCATTCATTATATCATTGTTATTGTCAAATTTATCAGGAAAGTAAGTATAAATGTGCTCCTACTTAACTATCTTACTTGTACATAAGTTCTATATTGAAATAGAACATTGCCTATTAAGATACTAAATGTTGATTTTCTGCTAAATTCAGGTTTTTTTTCTCTAATTTTACAAAACACCCTCACCAATTTTATATATATATAAAAACACTGAATATTGAAAATTTTCAATTTTAACACCATATAATTACAAAGAGGCTTAAAACAGCATAGATTTTAAATATTAATTACATAATACGAGCACTAGAGTATACACAGCCAAAAAATCATATGGATCTATTGTGTCCATGAAAAATTTTTGGTTCAAAGTTGGAGGAAAAGTCAATTTTGTCGGTAAACTTTAAAATAGCACAGATAAGTGTTAGTTAAGACAAAAGCAAACGTTTATAATCAGAATTAATGAGTGTTTCAAGCTGAGTAATACGTAGGTTTCAAAACTTGTTTATGATAAAAATTAAATGAGCTACAGTACTTCGCGAAAATGATTGAGAGCACTTGAAAAAGCACATGCCGCCACCTTTAAACAGCTTAGAGGAAATAATTTATTCTAAAATTGGTTTTCATCTCTCAAAATATGTATCAATGAATAGAAAAATTTCCAGAATTTTTGAAAAATGTGCAGCAATCAAATAATTTTTATTTGGATGAAATCTAATGGAACGACCCATATCTAATTTCAGTGTAAATTATTTCATTTGCGTTAGTCAGTTGGTTTTTGTTATTAGCATGTTCCCATAACTTGCAAATTTTGACTTTGACCTGCTGATATGGCAAGACTATGAGAGTTAAAAAAGTTTCACAAATGGAAAATGTAGTGAAATGTAACGCCTGTAAAACTAACTCTACATCGTACAAATATAAAATTATGCGTTTACGCCACGTGAACACCCTCAAAGGGGCACACAACACAAATTTTGATTTCCAGGTTTTTGTTGCAAACAAAAGAGGAAAAAATTTCAAAACCAATGCAATAAACCCGGCGCAAATACGTTGTGGCAAACCTGAGCTGCACCATGACGAAGATAAATATTAAGCGCCGTGTGACATCTCGCTCATAGCTGGCTACCCGAGCGCAGGGCAATAACAGTGGCAAGCAGTCACGTGCACATTCACCTTCCTACTCTTTTGTTATGTTACGCTAAACCATATCAGTGTTACATGTTTACATTAAAGCCTCGTGTCAAGTTTTTAGTGTGTGTCTTTTAACTTAATATGAATGAAAAGACTCTTCAACCATTTAAATTTGAGCCGCAGCGAGACTACTGGCCTGACCTTGAGTGTCAAGATGAAAGCAACGTCAAAGAAGTAAATACTGTAGGTAGGGCACACAATCATTCATGGTGTTCGTGTGATAAATGTGTTGCAATGAACTCAGATGAAGAGAGTGTGTGTTGTTGTGAATTAGAAAATATGAGGAATATTAAAACCACAGTGTATCGCTTCGTAACAGAGAACATTTCTTTTAATAATCTGAACCATGACTCGCCATAATTTAAATCTATAAACAAAAAGATTGCCTAATTAGGGCTACCTTTTATCTAGGCCTATTAAATTCTGTACAATGTTACAGACGGTAATAGGTTTTAATTTTTTTTTTTAAACTGTTGTCTGCCCTTCTTAATAAATAAATAGTTTTATTATTTTATCAGGTCTAAGTTAAATGAGTAAATTAGCGATTTCATTAAAATGTACCCGTTTACTGAGAAGTGTGTCGGAAGCGGGAGAAGCTTTTATTCTTCAAGGCGTCAATAGACGGACGAGGTACTGGAACAATGTTTACCGGCAGCGACAGGTCTACTGCTTCTACAGGCTCTTCTTCTGGTAAGTTTGAATATCTCAAACATTTTTTCTTCATATTTGCTTCATTATTTCTTCTTTCCACCTGTCACTGGACAGTGCATACTTATTTTTTAGAATCCAGTCACCAGATGCCTTTGAATACTGACTTCTACATCAAACTTTCTGCTTGTTTACATTGACCCTTTCCATTTCAATTCAGGCAGGGGGAGTCAGTTGACCATCTCAAATTTTGCTGAAAAAAATATATATGTTAGTCATACAAACAGAAAGAAACATGCTAAAAGCATTTTATCCCAAAAATTTATTTACAGAGATATGGCTGCTCAAAAATCTGGTAAATGTCTGAAAGTAATTAAAAACATACAAAACATGAAAATTAGAATTGCATGTTACATGGAAACTGTACAAGTTAGAAGGATGAATTTTTTTTGTATTTGATAACTATTGAAATGAAGTTTTATTTAGGTACAAAAAAACACCAAATTTAGTTTGACAAATGTACACAAAAAATTTACAAACTTTTTATAAATTGTGTTTTTTTGTGTATTTTCAGAATTTTTTTTTTTTTTTTTTTGAAAGACAAAGCTGGTAAGTGCCACTATTGGTACTACTCAAGTTGTAGTTTCACCTGTATTTTTTCTAGCCACCAAAAATCTTTATAACCCCAGAAAAATATTATGGAAATTGCAAAAAAAAAGTCCAAATTTGTCCATTTTTGGGGTTGAATATCCCAAAAACCCCATTTTTTTTAAATTTGAAAATTTCGTCAAATGAAGTCCTTATGCTGTTGTTACAGTATTCTGGATTTTTGCCTTGTATCAAAGATATTAATTTTTGAAATGGGGCATTATGTGCTATGTGGTAAGTTATCTTCCACCTATTTTTTTAAATCCAGTTTATAAGAGAGTAACTCTGCAGAGCAAGTCAAATGGGCAACACCAAATCTGTGAAGACCAGTGTTTAGTTCACACTCATAGCTGACACAGATAAGATTCACATTATAATACCACTGTCAGCAGTAATGCATAGCTGATATAGGCAGTGGTGATAAGCCATAGCTTATGCAGGCAGTTGATAACATCCTCTTTCAGGACTCAGTATTCTGTAATAAGCATTTTCTTATGTATTCTGAGCCTAGCATTGTGAGGTTTAGTCTGCTATTATCTACATTGGAATGTACATCCGTTCTGAGTTCTGGTAGCAGTGGAAGTATTGTACGATAAACATGTCACAAGTATACAGTTCAGAAAGAGTTAAGTTGTGCTGATTATGTTAAACGACATAAAAACATTGTGTACAATACAAAACATGGCGTGAAGTTCTGTACTGTAGGTGAATTAGCACAGTTAATACAAAATGTTGTAGGGCCCACAGTTACAGTGGAGAGTAGTGATAATTTGTGTAAAAATTGTGTTCCACTCTATAAACGCAAGTCTGAATTAAGTGAATCCCTACATGATGTGGTACCTGAAAAATCTGAAGATTCAACTTTTACACCAAATAATGAAGTTGTGGATGTTTTAAATAGCAGCATCAACACCTTTGAAACTGGAATGTCACCTTTAAAACATCCTTTAAAAGTACGACCAGAAAGAAGACAAGGCTACATTAAAAGGAAGAAAACAGAAATAGAATCTACACTTGTACGACCAGAAAGAAGACAAGGCTACATTAAAAGGAAGAAAACAGAAATAGAATCTACACTTGTAAATACAGCAGTAAAAAAAAACTGGAAGAAGTTTATAGGGTGAGTGGATTAACTATTCAATTCCTGAAGATGAGTGCAATGTTTGTACAGAGTGGTTTGCTAATGTGAACACAGCGATGTGGTCAGTAAATTACAATGAAAAAATTCGCTTGCTTACACTGGTTCCACATAACTTCAGCAAACGCCAACTAACTGAACAGTTGCCAAATTCTACAAAATGCCTAATTGACAAATCACGCAAAATAAAGAAAAGTCAAGGAATTTATGCTATACCTGATCCCACCGCCACTTTGGAAGAAGCACTTTCCTATTATCTCGAGGATGGTAAGGACTGTTCCAGGCAAAGTCCCAACATACATGATGTTATTTCTGTTAGCCTGAATAGCAGTAAGATCAAGAAAGTAAAACGTTCCATGACAAGATCAATTAAAGAAGTGTACAAGCTTATGAAGGTACAGAACTCGCAGATCAAAATAGGACTTTCAAAGTTTTATTCACTTCGCCCTAAATGGGTTAAATGTCAGCCAATTAAATAAGTATGCACATGTGTTTACTGTAGCAATCTGAAACTGGTGTGCATTGCATTGAATCACATCACTGGAAAAAAAAAACTGTTGAAGAACTATTCTTGAAATGTATGTGTAGAGATGTCACAGAAAATTGTAGGTTACAGGAATGTGGAAATTGTCCAGGTGCAGAAGGTATAACAGTAGAAGCATTAGGTTTAGGGGAGGTGGAAAATGAAGTTGTATTTGCTGTCTGAGAACATGGATATCTAGTCGAGAAAATAGTTACAGTGGATCAGTTTGTGTCAGATGCAAGACGGTGGATTTTAAAGGGTGTATGTCACAGTTATGTTAGAAATTTTCAGAGGGATGGTATTTCAAAGATGAAAACATCTGTTACAGAGAGCCCTACACTATTCTTGCACTTTGATTTTGCAGAAAACTGGTCAGTCATTTTACCTGATGAGATCCAGAGCTACCATTGGCGAAATACTCAGATATCAATTTTTACATGTTGTAGCTTATTTTGGTGATGATAAGAAAAGTTTTGCAGTGGTGAGCGATGATGCAACTCATGACAGTGTGCATGCATTATGTGCTATTGTACTAATAAAAACTGAAGTTGGGAAATTATGTGGCCGTAAATTCACTACAGAAGTGTATATATCCGATGGAGCAGCATCACACTTTAAAAACAGATACCCGCTGTATGAACTTTCAAATGGAGCATCTGACACCTCAAGAAAATGGATTTTTTCTGCAACTGGTCATGGCAAAAGTGCATGTGATGGTGTAGGAGGACTACGTAAACATTATGCTACCAAGTTAAATTGGCAAAAAGAAGCAACAGAAGCTATCAGAGATGCTGAAACATTCGTTGCTACAGTTTCTAAAATGCTTACAAACACGACTCTCTTACTCTTGAGAGGTGAAGAAGTCGAGAACTTTCGTGGTAAAAAAAATGAGGAATGGAATAAAGTGAAGCCTGTAAACAGTATTCAGTCTAGTCATTATTGGTTGGCAGATGGAGAAGTCGGTTTGGCAAGAACTGTTACTCATAATGTGCAAAAAGTGTTTGTGAACGACTCAAAAAGAATGACATTTTTAATGGATAGCTTCAGAGTAGGTGACTTTATTGCATGTGTTTATGATGATAATTGGTGGATGGCGCAAATCTCAAGAATTTCAAGAGAAGAAAATGATGTCACTGTATCGTTCATGCATCCACATGGTCCTGCAAATGGTTTCAAGTGGCCAACAGTGAAGGATGAATGTCAAATTGAACTTCAGAATGTACTCCTGAAGGTGAAACCTCCATTTCCTTGCGGTCATTCTGCACGACTTCACAACTTTCATTACAACGAAATACATGATATTCAGTAGCTTTTTTGTGCATCACAATAACAGGTAAGGTCAATGCACATTATCATCTTTGTCACTGTTGCAAGGACAAAGTAGCTATGCTATTGACCTAGCACATAATGCCCTATTTCAAAAATTAATATCATAGATACAAGGCAAAAATCCAGAATACTGTAACCACAGCATAAATATACATAATAAGGACTTCATTTGACAAAATTTTCAAATTAAAAAAAATGGGTTTTTTTGGGATATTCAACCCCAAAAATGGACAATTTTTTTTTTTTTGCGATTTCCATAATATTTTTCTGGGGTTATAAAGATTTTTGGTGGCTAGAAAAAATACAGGTGAAACTACAACTTAAGTTGTACCAATAGTGACACTTACCAGCTATGGTCATCCCCTTTGTCTTTCAAAAAAAATTCTGAAAATACACAAAGGACCACAATTTATAAAAAGGTTTTTAAATTTTTTGTGTACATTATAAACTAAATTAGATGTTTTTTTGTACCTAAATAAAACTTCATTTCAATAGTTATCAAATAAAAAAAATTCATCCTTCTACTTTTACGGTTTCCAAATAACATGCAATTGTAAATTTCATGTTTTACAAGTTTTTAATTATTTTCAGACATTTACCAGATTTTTGAGCGGCCATATCTCTGCAAATAATTTTTTTTGGGTAAAATGCTTTTAGTATGTTTCTTTCTGTTTGTATGACTAACATATATATTTTTTTCAGCAAAATTTGAGATGGTCAACTGACACATTTTGCTGTGAGCTGCCTGAATTGACATGGAAACAGTCCAGTTCCAGTTGTAGTTCAGTATAGCTAGAATTTACCGCCAATATAAACCGCAAAAAGAGAAGTGAACACTTTTTGGAGCGAATTTCAAACAAAAGTTATGGTAACTTTCCAAATTACCGGTGTGTACGTAACATTTTACGTGCTTTAGGTCCTTCAAGAATAAATAACCTAATATAATTTTCTTTAGAGAATAATAACGTTCAGATGAACCACTGAGCCAAGTTTCTTTGAGTTTCCTTCCTCGTGGATAGGTTCATGTTCACAACATTTTTTTACGTCTCCTTCGTACCATTCGTGCTGATTTTTTATATGGTATAAAAGAGAGACAAATTTTTCAATTAGCAGTTCGCTGTCTCCGCCACATGACTGGACCACCCACCAGAGATTATTGTTTATACTTGCTTTACAAGAATGAATTTCAGGGCATTGTTGTTCAATTTTTAAAATTTTTTTCATTAATGGTTTTGACATGTGCCATACGTCAAATTCATGCTCGATGGTAGGATAATGTGTTCTCATGTAATGGCGAACTCCAACATGTCTCACTCAACAACAATTTTACGTTGCATTTTTTCTTCTAAATTATTTTTGGCAATAATTTTCCACCAGCATTTTTTTCTAGATCCCCCTTCATCATGCCTTTTATAAAAGGTTAAAATCAACGATAACTCCTCTATGCAAATTCATTAGAGAGTATACTACATATTTTGCGCAAAACCTTGGAGAATCATACTGTCCGTCGCCTGCTAACTAAACATTTTCATTATTTTTTAGTTTTTGTATGTTCGTATCTCTCTCGTTTTTCCACACTGAATTTAAAACGGGACTAATAATATTGTTGATAATGTTATCATATGTCGTTCTAGAAAACATGGCAATACCCATACAACCACAAAAAGACTTAAAAGATTTAAAGAAAATTCCTGATAAATACAGTGATGAAGCAATCTCCACATTCCCCTCCGGTCTTTTGCCAATAACAAGATGAGAATTCCATGAAAATACCTTTCTGCAAGCACACACAGTTTTTATACAAACCATAGCGCCCTTACAATAATAAGATATGTTTTGTATAACATTCCTACATTCTCTGCATGTTTTAAAGAAGGCCAGTAACACGTCCACGCAATAATGAAATATTTTTGTGGCTCATTTTCTGCTCGGGAACAGAATGGCATGTGCAAATCCCCTTCGCCTGTGTCACCTTCTTCAGTCTCAGAATCGGCTTCCGACTCATCTGGATAGAAAAACTTTCATCCAAATCAAATTTATCTGTTACAGTCACGTCATGCTGAGTGCCATCAAACACAGCAGAATATTGCCTAAAACACTCAGACACTAATTCACACTATATTTCTGCAATATTTTTATTGTCGTGAGAACCGTCAGGAAGTTCTGTTCCAGAGGTTATTGTAGCTTCGAGTGTAGTTTGAGGTCGATTCTCTGATGACAGCATTTCCTGTAATAACATTTTTCAATTTTTTGATTCGTATTGCACTACACACGCATTACTTGCACTAGTACATGGGGATTCTGTGACTACTCTGTCACTATTCAGCAAGCTGAATTTCCTCACAGAAGGTACTGCACCAGGCTTTAGTTCAGGGCCAATTAGTTTTTCATAACGCATTAATTTTAATTTCATTAACTGAGTTTCATCGAAATCTGTTTCCAGAAAATGCTCAGAACATAAATATGCACCACGCCCGGGCGTGAAATTTTTTTCGTTTACATAATGTAACCCATTTCAATAACACTTTAGGAATTTGGAAAGGTTCAGAAAAACATGGAAAAATATTCCTTTGTCGCTATTCCCTGGGTTACGAGAAGAGTTACTACCGTACATCCGAATGCACAACAACTTGGCATTGTCCTAACAAAACTGTCTAGTGTCTGTCCTCACAACAATACAATAAATCTATGAAAATTAATCTTGCACTTATCTGTAACACAGCACTCCACTTGTGAATGTATCCGTTATGAGACCTTCCACTGTTCGTGATAAACACGCGGGATACCGTGTCTGACCTACGTTACACGTGTCGGAAGACAAGGCAGCTCAGCGAGCAGTTCATTCGGCGGAGTGAGCGAGATGACATCACAGCTGCTTGCTTCCAGCCACGTTTCTCGGAAACGGGACAACGCAAATAAAATTTGATACCTGCATAGATCATAGTACACCATCTTTCATTACACAACAACTTGTTTTTTGAGTTGTGTACCCCTTTAACTTTCTCGCTCCACAGAAATGCTCGGGGCATTCGTACAGCCTCAGCAATTGAGCCAAACATATCCCTTCGTATCCCTGCCCCAAATTAGAGTTAAGTTAATTTTGATTACTTTAGTTTGGTTTCAAATGTCAAAAAATACGGTCTGCGGAACCAAAGTACTGTTTTGTTATGTCACCAAGCTACAATAAAAATGAATACCGTATTTACCTATGTACCACTTGCCCCCAAGCAACACCTGCACCCCACATTTTCAACAAACTCGTAAGAAATTATTTTCCCACTATACAGTTCCATTTTAATTGTCTTCTGTCCCAAAATTTAATTACATAACATACAATATTAATTGAGTTAAATACGTGGACGATGTCATAAGAACTAAACGATTCCTCATAAATATAAATAGTGCTCAGGACCACATGACATCTAGGAAGTTACCATATTAGCGTTGGTGAAAGCTCAAGGCTGGTACGCACTGCTTGCTAATGCGTGCAGTACTGTTGTGCACTCTGTACTCTGGCGGAGCAATGAAACACTACCTCTGTCCAGGTTCGCCATACTGCAAGTGTTAAGATTCTAGCGCATCGAACTGGGTGTGTGAGACAGGTGCATGCTGTCTTGATGCTGTTGAGACATTGAACCCGTGCACTTTGTGCATACCCTGTTCCTCCATATCCGTTAACCACTCTACTTATGTTCCCGTCTACATTCAGCGGTAAATGTGACGTGCGTGTGGCAACACTGGGACAGCTACCCATCATGCAAGTTATCGATGCGGTGTTCAGTTGTTCACAACAAAGAGAACGTTACCCGTAATGGGACTGTGCAACAAACGTAAATGTAATGTGTCTTTACCATTACTTGTTTCACAATGTATACTATTAAATTGGGCTACAAAGCAATATCTTGGTTTATTCCCCAAAACGCAATAGGTTACACGCATTGTACACAAGTCTTGCAATCACTAATTATACAAATAAAAGTGAAATTATACTTAAAAACCACTTGAATATACTTAACATTGGTCCATTACACTCGGATGCTGTTAGATTATGTTCGCAAATTTTATAACTGTGCGCCCCGATGCACGTGGTTACCTTTACTAGGTCACGGATACCGATATCTCTACTTCCGGTGGTAGCGCACCGCGTGGTTGCTAGTAAGCGGCTGTAGGGTGTGTTCCCTATTACTGCGCGACGTGGGAGATATGCGTAGCAGCGCCACCTTCGTCCATTCCCTCGGCACCTGCCCTAAATTGTGTATAGGTAAGGGGGTGAAGGACTCCCTTAGGCAAGAAGTTGACTTTGGAAGGGAGGTGGGTCTAGGATTTCCCTTTACAAGAAATCGCTTCCAAAGGAAAATGAGGGACTCCCTCGAGAAAGAAGTCTACCTCGGTAGGGGTTGAGGGTTTCTCTTTGCAAGAAATCACCTCGAGGTTGGGTGAAGGACTCCCTTCGCAAGAAGTTGAACTCGGTGGTAGAGTGGAGGGCTCCCTTTGCAAGAAGCCAACTCCGGGGATTCGGGGGGCTCCCTTTGCAAGAAGCCAGCCCCTAGAACGGGTAGGTGTAAAGTGTGTGTAATGTGCCGAGAGTCAGGAGCCCAAGGAGCTGCCAGCGAACTCTGAAAATTTAGGGCCAAACGCACCCCTTATATACCCGGAGTTAGGGGGTCTGGGTGGGAAGAAGTCCCGTTAAGTGGGTGGTAAGATGGCGGAGGTAGTAGAGTGACTGTGTGATGTTGCAGGAGTTCCCACCCTAACACTCTCGTATTTCTCCAAAACAAAACACGTGATCGGGAAATATGGCGCTCAACTTACCTTCAGGTCACAAAATATCAACTAAGAAGCCGTAAAATTAGAAATAATATTACAATTACACTTCTACATAAGAAAATACATTTCAATTATTTACACAGAATTATTTAGGCACGTAAAACGTGTCTATTATATTCACCGTCTCTTTAACGTGTATTCAAGTCTCTGTAATGGCAAGCTGTGGTTATTGTTTACAAAACACATGACACATTATTATAACCTTATTTTTCCCGTATGTAAAATAATATTGCAAACCCTTATTACATCTATAAAATTGGCGTCGGAAATTACAGTAAGCACATGTGAGACCTGAGGTGAATAAGTGAGGCCTAACCTCAAAAGGGACAAGCTCGGGGTGTGAATGTCTAAACAAATACTAATAGCGGTGGGGCGTCAACCTCTCTTTGAATTTTGTCTTCACCCATCCATCAGTCGAAGTTTTTCGAAATGGATCTGAAAGTGAACATTAGTCACTTTGAAGGAAAAAAGAACTGGGCGACATGGAAATATAAAAGTATCCATTCTACTCAGAAGCATTCCCGGAAGCAAGGATGTCGTCGCAGGCAAGTTGGCCAAACCCACCCCACTCGAAAAAACGGCTTCCGATAAACAGGTAACAACTTATGACAAGCAATTAGTTTACTACCACAATGCCGACACGAAAGCCTTGTTGATCATAACAAGCAATATGACGGAAGAAACCGTGACGCAGGTTATGAGGTTAACACCTCGCGAGAAGAGTGGCAAGAGCTTCATAGATTATATTGTCGCGACGGTTTTTTTAACATGACATTTTTTAACGAGTATTATTTTTTTCTTAAGATCTCTATATTTCCCTCTTGAACATTAACTTATTTATGTATTGCTTTTTTTTTCATCTTCTCTCTTTTGGATCAACCTACGGTCATTTAAGCAGTTTTATTTTTGTAACTCACTCCGATGAGATGTCTTAATTATCACGTCATAGTTAGTCGGAGTTGTTTGTAACGAGTCGTTTAGCGAGAAGGTAGATGACATAATTTTTAACCTTGTTTGAAGCAGCTGTGAAAGTGTAGTTATTGTAGAACTTTGCCGGCTGAGATCCTTGCACGTGGTATTATGCTTCGCACTTCACTTTTAAATGACGTTAGTATTTGTCAGAGCATAGTTCGCTGAAGCTGGGTTAGCCACCGGTCAGCTGGTGCATGCGATAGCAGTTCTAGTAGCCAGCAGGTGATGATTACCATGTAAGCACCAGACCAGCGCGATTACATTACTGTTCACGCCAGGCATTATACCACTCTTCTCCCTTCCCCACCTCCCTTTTTTGTCTTCCTTCCCTTCCCCCCCGCCTTGGACACTGTGTTCGCATCAGTCCTCTCTTCCCCTCCTTTCTCACCTCCTCTGAGTCTAATCCCACTGTTACCAACTGTCTAATCCCTCTCTCCCTTTCACATTCCCCATCTTTTGTCTGTGTCCTCGCGGTGGACAACACCCCGGGGAGTTTAGCCTTGTAGCTACGTAGGTTGGCCAGCCTGAGGTGACACGAGTGTCTTGTTTGTGTGGTATGCATTGCTCTTGTTCATGCGACTGTTTACAATGACGTGAAGTACTTTTGACAAAGTATTTTTCTATCCACGTGTTCGAGCGGGCTGTTTAAGAAGAGGATATAACTTTGTTATGATATGAGTCGTGGGTGAGAGAGCGGGAGATGTGCATCGCACGTCGAGGCCGTAAAAGACGGTGCAAGCTGCCAGGATGTGATCGGCCTACGAGAATCAGATACATTTTCTATTTGTTTTCTTTTTAACTCTCTCCTTCTATACTTAGTGGGTTTTAAACAGCAATGTTACGATAATAGAGGAGCAGTCTCTAGCTAGCAGTGGTAGTGGTCACTACTCAGCATGCTCGTAGGTGAGTTAACCTAGATGGTTAAGCCTATGGCCAAGTAGATCATGTTTAGTTCTCACGACATGACAGTTTTTTTTCTCTTTATTTACTTATGAATTCATTAATTTTCTTGCAGTTTTATCTTGCAAAATTTGAAGCTTGCTTTCACATTCTAAAATACAACTTTGCCTGTTAACATTTGTAAACAAAAGCTTTGATGATACAACCTTGATACTGAATTTTAATGTTTTTATTCAAATGACGAAGTTAAGGCATTGATGATTATTGATTAATGATTTGTAGTTGTGAATTTAACTAAATAAACATGAGAGTCTTGAGTGAAAGTTAACTTTTTATTATTTTTTTTATTCATTTCTCATTCGTGCCTACGAATAATTTAAACATAAATGTTAGGTCTCAGGACCATAATAGGAGACGCACCCCAACTACCCTCATTAGGTACCTCTCAGAGAGGTTTCAGTTTGTTTAATCTAGATTATTTGATTAAGAAAGTTAGCGAGTGTTTTACATACGACCCCCCTCCTTTTTTTTAAATTTTTGTCTAAAGTAAGGTTAGGTTGCAGCCAGCCTTCCAGATGACGATGTTTTTGGTGTTGAAGAAGGGGGCTTGCAACAATATGAAGGCGTCACTGAAGACAAGGCTTTCAGTTTATGCATGCAATTTTTTACATACAAGTTAGACCCTAATGATGATATGGCCAGTCACCTGTCCAAGATTAAAAACATTTGGAACAGTCTTAATATACAGTTGTTCGAAAGCATGAGATTAAAACCCTGCCCGACATCTTGCTCGTTTTCAAGATTCTGGAGACCTTGCCTCACAAATATTTTTCTTTCAAGTAGAGTTAGCTCCTGATACCCAAAAGCGAACGGACGGTTGAAAATTTAACCAGTCAAATCTGCACTCACGAGATAGAACTTGCCAGCAAAGGTTCCCAGGCCAAGTACCTAGACTCACAAAAGGCACTTACTGTATCCAAAGATAAATTCAGGTCCAAGGTAACTTGTCACTACTGCCTCAAGGAAGGTCAAATTGTCAGGAACTGCATTAAGTGGAAAAGAGATAACAGGCCACCTAAAAATAAGTCCCAGGACCATTCAGACAATAACATGGTGCTATGCGCAGCCAACAGTGATGTAGTCTCCGTCAACTGTGACAATGAAAATTGGTTAGTTGATAATGGCGCTACAAATCAAGTCAGTAATAACTGGTCATTTTTCTAATTCATCAAAACGTTTAGCTTTCCCCACAAGGTGACAACAGCAAACTGCATCAACGTACCAGCGATCGGAATAGGTGAAATCACCGTCACAACACTCGTTGACAACACACAAAAAGAGGTGACATTCTCTGATGTCTGGTACGTGCCAGACATGAACAAGGACCTATTCTCGGTTTTGTCAGCACAAGACAAACACCCCGACAGCAAATTCATCTCCACAACCGAAAGGCGCTACTTCCAAGTCAACAACAAGAATATCTTAATTGGCTCCTGGATACGTAATGACGGATTGTATCAATTACACTTATCCGGCACCAACCACGCAAATTCTGTGTCCAACAACGAGGATCTCCTGCAGCTCTATCACAAATGCCTAGCACACCTAAACACGAAACACATCAAGAGCGTTCATCGAACGAGAGCTGGGAATAAAGGTCAGGATGTACTCTGAATTTTGCGAGGGCTGAGTCTACGGCAAAGCATGCAAACTCAAGTTCAGCAGAAGGAAGAGAGCCACAGCATCCGGTGAAGTCATCCATGCTGATGTATGTGGT
Organism: Medauroidea extradentata; assembly: GCA_003012365.1. NCBI lineage: Eukaryota > Metazoa > Arthropoda > Insecta > Phasmatodea > Phasmatidae > Medauroidea > Medauroidea extradentata. The sequence goes on from PNEQ01006066.1 coordinate 20,317, forward strand.
CCATTTGAACCATCATATTCGGGCTTCCGCTACTACGTGCTATTTAAAGACGACTTTACAAGATTCAGATTCATATACCTCATGAAGGAAAAATTAAACGTACACGACAAACTCCTGTTAGTACTGAAGGAATGTGAGCATGCTGATTACAAGGTTCTGTCAATCTTTAGCGACAACAGGGGCGAGTTCGACAACTTCAAAATGAAGACACTATTAGATGATTAAGGTATCCAACAAGTCCTCAAAATACCCTACTGCAGCGATATGAACGGCTACATAGAAAAAGAGACAATAGAGTGGTCTTGGAGGCCACTCGGGCCATGCTACATGCCCATGGCAACTTACAAGCTCCTCAAGATAATAGGCAGTGAATGTTACGCTCATGTACCAAAACAAAGAAGAGGTAAGATGGACAGGAAGGACACAAAAGGCGTTCTAGTAGGATATGACGTATGCGGCTACAGAATATGGAATGGAGGAAAGCCGATTATAAGATCCAGGGATGTGATCTTCAACGAAAAATTACTGATGTCAGGAATGACAACTTCTTTTCCCGGCAAATATGGAGGACCTTGATGGCCACACATTTCAGAGGAAAGCACTGAACCGAAAGACTAATAGACGCTCGACAACCAAGACACTTAGACAATCCCATGATTCACAAGAAGAACAGAGCGATCTGGAGGACTTTCTAGGATTTAGCGACCCGGAAACTGCCGAAAACCCACACACGACCCTGAGAAACAGGAAGAAAATCAGACCCCCAGGACGATACAAAGAATATGTCTCCTTCATTACTACAGAGAACTTCGACATCCCAGAGACACATCAGAAAGCCCCAAAGTCAAAGGACTCCAAAGAATGGCAGCAGGCCATGGACGCAGAAATGAAGGCACTACTAGAAGAGACAAGGACGCATCAGGATCAGCCTAGAGAGAAAAAGGCACTGCCATGCAAGTAAACATACACCATCAAGGAAAATCCAAATGGGACCATTGAAAGATACAAGGCAAGACTAGTAGTTAAAGGGTTCTCACAAAATAAAAGAGTGGACTACAATGAAACATTTAGTCCAGTGACAAAAATGAGTACCATAAGAACCATACTAAGCATAGCGGCGAGCAAGAAGATGTCAACTGCCCAGTTCAACATATCCACCGCTTTCCTCTATGGTGACCTCTATAAAAACGAAGAGATCTACATTCAACAACCAGAAGGCTTCAGTGATGATTCTCATAAAGCGTGCAAACTCAAGAAGAGCCTATACGGACTGAAGCAGGCAGCGCGGTGCTGGTACAAGAAATTTGCTGATTTTCTAAAGGCGCTAGGATTCACTCCATGCAGCGCCGACCTCTGCCTGTTTACGAGAAAAATAGGCAGAGATCAACTCATCATAGCACTGTACGTGGAGGATGGGCTCGCAGCATCAACTAGTGAAAGAGTATTGGACAACTTCCTGGAGACATTGAAAACAGAGTTCAAAGTCGGTTATACGAATCTATCGTATTTCCTCGGGCTGGAGATAACCCATTGAGATTACAGCATAATCAAAGTGGACTAGAGAACTACACAAAGAGGATTCTTAGGAGATTTGGCATGGAAGATTGCAGGGCCATGTCAACACCCATCATAAGCAATCCACAGGGGAGTTCCGAAGCACGGAGAGAATCCACAGACTATTCATACCAACAGGCAGTGGGCGCTCTTATGTACTTAACGGTGGCGACAAGACCAGACATCGCATTTGCCATAGGCGTCGCCTCGCATGCGCTGGATAAACCAACAGCCGAGGATATAGTTCTTGTGAAGAGAATATTCCGATACCTGAAAGGATATGAGGCGCTCAGAATAGTCTACCAATTAGGAGAAGACGCGAGCACCCTCGAATGCTATAGCGAAGCAGATCTTGGCGGAGACCTAAGCACCGGACAATCTACGTTGGGAACAATATCCAAACGCGCCGGAGGAGCAATTTCATGGCTGAGCCAAAGACAGCTCAGTGTAGCAATCTCCACAACTGAAGCCAAACCCGTGGCAGCCAGCGAGGCCACTAGGGAATTGATCTGGCTAAGAAGACTCCTAGCGGAGCTCGGGCAACTTCAAGAAACCCCACGTCTCTACGTCGACAACAAAGCGGTCGTCAAATTAGCAAAGAACCCGGAGATGCACCGACAGATCAAACACATACGGATACGGAATTTCTTCATCAGAGAAGTCGTACAAGAGGGACTGATAGACATCCAACCCACATCAATGGACAGACAGCTGGCAGACATGCCCACCAAGCCACTACGCAAACCGAAACTATCAAACTTCATGGAAGAGAGTGGACTAAAGTGATGATCAAAGTGCATTTCTCAATGAGGGAGTGTGTTGAGACATTGAATCCGTGCACTTTGCGCATACAGTGTTCCTCAATCTCCGTTAACCACTCTACTTTTGTTCCTGTCTACATTCGGCGGTAAATGTGACGCGTGCATGTGACAACACTGGGACAGCTACCCATTATGCAAGTTATCGGTGCTGTGTTCAGTTGTTCACAACAGAGAGAATGTTACCCGTAATGGGACTGTGCAGCAAGCGTAAATGTAATGTTTCTTAAACAGTACTTCTTAAACAATGTATACTATTAAATTGGGTTAGAAAGCAATATCTTGGTTTATTCCACAAAACGCAACAGGCACCACTTTGCATGATCTGATGCGCTGCAAGCTTCGTACGTCCCATCGGGCCGGCAGCTGTACGCACAGCCGTTGCCTTGGCTGATTGTAATGTCTGTGTTTCGTATTTATTGCTTACGCACTACAACGTGACATTAAAATACTTGATACTGTACTTATATTTCAAATCCTTCTAGCAATCTTCCATATACGTATGATTAACCCAACTTTCCCAAGCCTTATTTAACCAAAAACCTTTTCTGTGCATGACTTGGACAACAACTTTCAATTTGGGTTTTTGGAAAAAATGTGTGGGTGGTACTCGGCTAAATACGGTATACACGGTGCTGCCTTTGTGCTAAACCACTGAGGATAAATAAATGCTCCAAAGTATCTCAGAAGTTAACGTGACTAGGGTAGTGCGAAGTTTCGAAAATTCAGAGTCTTAAAAGAATATTACGGTACCGAATAAATGGTGAGAGAATGGTTCGAAGCTTCGAAGTTAACAAAACAACCACTTTTATACATTCGAGACAAAACAAACAATTTTAAGCCTCCAAGACAAAACAACCACTTTTATGTTCCCGAAACATAACTACCACATTTATGCTCCCAAGACGTAATTACCACATTAATGCTCCAGAGACAATACAACCACTTTAATGATCCAGAGACAATATAACCATATTATGCTCCAGAGACAATATAACCATATTATGCTCCAGAGACAATATAACCATATTATGCTCCAGAGACAATATAACCATATTATGCTCCAGAGACAATATAACCATATTATGCTCCAGAGACAATATAACCTTATTATGCTCCAGAGACAATATAACCTTATTATGCTCCAGAGACAATATAACCATATTATGCTCCAGAGACAATACAACCACTTTTACGCGCTCAAGACAGAACAATTATTTTTATGCTGTAAAAAACTAACATTTGGCTTCATTACAATTATTTTACTTTTTTACTTCTATTGAAAGCAGACTTAACAAGCTTAAAAAATTAAAAAAACTAACTTGTAACACTGAGTTAATATGTAATAGTGAGCAAATTAAATACAAAATACGTAATTGTACTTACAGTAATTTTACTGAAAAGTTTTTATTTTCTCTCCATTGCAAAATATATGTATTCTATTTAACTGTTTAGGCACAGCAAAGATATTACACAATCGCTTGAAAACAGGTCATCCAGATCTATATAGAGACACATTTAAATCATGGTACCATAGCACGGCAAACATTACCTGGTATGCAAGAAACAATAAAATATTCGACTTGGACTCTACTTCGAAGGAAAAATATTCAACTTCGCTTCGAAACAAAGAATCACTGCTTTGCACACCCCTAAAAATTACCACAATGCTCTTGCATATGACACAGCACAGTGAGAGGCAGCCAGGCAGTCACAGTGCTCAGATGCACTGATTTTTACCAGTCTATTTTTTTTTATTATAATGTTATGCAAATACATAAATTCCATCTGTTATAATGTTTTCCCATTTATAATGTAAATATTTTTTTGGTCCCTTAAGAAACATTATAACAGGGTTATACTGCTAAGCACGGAAGTGTGCACCAGGGGATATTACTGTATCTATGCCATTACAGTTTGATTCTCAGACTTTTTTCAAACAAGAAATTTTCTCAACATTACGAACCCCAGGTGTATTTCCTTAACTAGCAGTCCGAGAGATATACAGTATGTACTCGTGTATAGTGTGCACCACGATTTTTGCAACACGTTCCAAGGGAAAAATTTTTTTGAGTGCCTTGTTAGCAGGTATGTAAAAAAAATCATGGAGCCAGAGGCAGCGAAGCAGTGCAAGTGTGGCATCAATGGATGAAAGGGAGGAAGGAAAGAAGAGAGAAAAGGAAAGATAACATTCACATTGGTTAGAGAGTGACGGTGGAGAGACATTGGACTGTGGCTTGTCTCTGCCTTCTTGGCAGCTATTTATAAATAACCTGCCAGCCCACACGCGTACACACACACACACTCTCTCTGCAGTTTGCCTGTCGCTTCCAGCATGTTCCAGAGATACGTAGTTTGTTCGCATGGTCCGACAGTTCTGAAAGTTTTCTGCTAGGAGTTGTTCATTTTATCGGAAGTGTTTTTTTGGTATGCTCTTCGGGTGGCACTGGCAGATGCTAGTTCTGCCAGAAATGGCTGCCATTTCTGCTCTTGCTTGCTCTTTCATTTCCATTTTGCAGGAAATGAGTCACTTTCGCAAAACCCTACATATTTTCTTATAAATAAAAAATACAAGAGACAGCAAAATTATAAAAAAAATTAACAGATTTTTTTAGTTTTATGGATATGAAATAACAGTTCATGTCAAAAGTTTTTCAGCTCACCATATAAAACAATTATACTAATTAAAAAAACAGTTATTTCCACAATACTGTGTATTAATGAAACTAAAAACTGTAAAATTATCTGTCTGAACTACAGTAATTAATTTTGAAATTAGATGAGAGATGTACGATAAATGTTAAGTTATCCTTCTTATTTAATTTTTGTCCAATATTGTAAAAATATTTTCAGCCATTTGTGCTGTATATCACTCAAAAGAAGAATTTTCAAAGTTTCCTGTGAAATATTTAGATCCTGAAACTTTTCAACTTTGCTGCAGAGAACAACACTGTCTTAATTATTATTATGGTTATTAAAAGTGATAAAGGAATTGTACTTAAATAGGCAGCCTATTGCATCGGTGGTTGAAAACGATCTAATCTCCAGCCTTTACTGGCGGCTAGTTCGAAAGTCTTCACAACGGCTACAAAAACTGTAGTCTGATTTAGTAATTAATAAACAAACTCATGGTAAAAAACTATAAGTACAGTGAAATTTTGAAAAATATTTTAACATATTATAAATAAAAATAGAAAAAAAAATTGGGTGGGAGCCTAGCCTATATGGTTACAAAAACTCACCTATACCTACTCTACCAGAGAAGTTTCCTAACTACTCCTACTGTGTACCTAAAGTTACATCAATAAACTGACGTTGTACCTCCTCAAGCCCGAGACCAAAGCCTGAAACGCGGACACGTGTCATTAGATGGTGGGGGGGGAAGGGGGGGAAGAAGTGTGATAGCAGCGAGAGTAAGCCTGGAAATAACTATACAGTTTTAATGTAGATTATAACAGCAATCTAAAGACAAACAAATGAGAAATGAGACTAGAATTAATAATAATAATTATGTATAGTAAATATATTTTGAGTGTGGCAATGAGCGATGCTAGCGCTTCCGGCACGCATCACATGCGGCCAGCCCGCACACCTCTCAGCCCAGTTACTCTCTAGCGTGCAGTGCGGCCGGTTGTGTTTTTGCGAGGGAGCCTACATCTTTGTCTTCAACTAATCGTCGTTCATTCTGTTTGTTAGTAAGTTTATCTGGAACCTTTTGCAACATTACCTCCCTCGCACACACCGTTAACGTGATCAGCATTTTGTTATGTTTTGATCCGTTCATAAATATAACATTTAGCCGCCCGCAGAGGCATTTGGTTAGCGTGACCACGTGGCCAGTGGTCACTTCAATTTTGAGAACTCCAGATTAATTACCTAATTTTCTGTATTAAAGTTAAGTAAAGGAGAACACGGGGAAAGAGTTACGACCAAGTTGCAAGTGTGTGTAAAGTCTAGTGTAACCTAACCACGTGATTGAGTAAAAGAGTGAAACTAAGAAGTATCTCATTTCGAGTAGCTAGTTAGGTTCCATTGCAGCACGTGAGGTGTGCTCCTGGCCTACAGGGAGCGGAAGAGAGTAAGTATCAGCAACACCATCCTGAGGAGTGCATTACGGCCCCTATATGCCCTGAGATATCTGGTGTCTCCCCGACTTAGCCGGGGCAATAGTTGAGTGGCGCCCATTTCCATTAATACCGACGTAGTTTATCGCCCTCAGGAACCAAACGGTGTCAAAACATAATAACGAAAATTAGAGAAAATTAACATCCTGGTTTTCACCCGAGAAACACAAAAAATAAGAAAGAAATATCTGACAATACTACTGTATATACTCGTGTATAGTGCGCACCACGATTTTTGCAACAAGTTACAGGGAAAAAAATGTTTAGTACGTTGCTAGTGTGGAAAAAAAAAAAAAAACATGGAAGGATTAGCCGAACGATTTGTGAAACAGCACGAGGGACGCTATGACGGTGTGGTCAAGGAAGGAGTGGGGAAGAAGGGATGGTAGCTGGCAACATATAAAAGAGAGAGGAAAGATAACATTCACACTGGTTAAGAGTGTGGGGGCGAGCCAGGAGGGGTGGGGTGGCTTGACTCTCTGCCAAGGTCGCTTGCTGTCTGCCAGCCCTCGCCTCGCACGTGTGTACCTGAACAACATTCCCTCCCTCTTGCTCTGCCAACCACTACCAGCATGTCCCCCCCTCCTCCCCTAAGCCATTGAGATACCATCACCCCTAAGATAACAAGCCGTGACAGCAGCAAGCTTGCTTTCTTTTTATTTCTCCTGGTGTGTTTAAGGAGGTGGGGGAAGTAAAAAAATGACGCTCTTTTTTTTCCTTCCTTCCTTTCCCATGAAAATATAGCTGGTCATGAGCCATCGAATATCTTTCCTGGGTGGAGGATGGGGAAGGGGAAAAAAGGAGAACAATTACACATTTTTCTTTCTTTCTTTCCCCATGGAACGACAGCTTATCATGAGGCATAAAAATTAACTTTTATGGTTTTAGCAGCTAGGAGTAATGATGGAGGAACCTTGCCATGAGAATGTTCTCTCTCTGCCTCCCACAGTTGACACCCGTCGGTTTACCGACTACAATTTCCGCTTCTTACTCCTCCCACTCTCCATCTCGACGGCCTTTTTTTTCTTTGCTCCCTACTCTTGACACCCGTCAATTTACGGCTTTAACTTCGCCTTCTCATCCCCCCTTCTCACCACCACCTCTCAACCGACCACTGACCTTTCTTTCAAGTATTACTTTTTCTATTTTCCGTGTATAGTACGCACCCCTGAATTTTTATCAGTTGTTTTGGAATAAAAGTGTGTGCTATACACGAGTAAATACGGTAAATACTAATCACCAAAAATGTTAAAATACCATTTCTGATAGCGAAATGCTACACAATTATGGTGATATCCTGTTAAGTGTGCTTGTGGCTGGGTAAATCAGTTTTTTTATCTGTTTGCATAGCTCTACAACCTCCTAACTTATCTTCCCTCCCAAATTTATCATCCATCACCAGTCATGTTAAGTTCTTCTGTCTTGCCATTTCACCACTCTTACCAATACACGCAAACACATTGCCAAACATTTAATCCCACTCACCCTTTCTTTATCCCTTCCTTCCAATAAGCAACTGTATGTTACAAATGGAAGTTAATCAAAACATAAGAGACAGAAAAGAGAGGCAAGATGCAAGTTTGCTTTTTCATGTTTCAAAAGTTGGCTGTATCATTTTACATGCCGGTAGCCGGCTTTTCACACGTCCAGACTAGCAAAGTGAAAGTGAAGTGCACACTATATATATATATATATATATATATATACATATAAAATTGGTGTAAGTGATGCAGCTGGCCCAACTGGCAGTTATTTATGGCTTTCCTGCCCAAGATGATGGTACTTGAAGTAATGTAAAATTGGCAACAGACACGCCTTCACGCTTGCAAGCCCACACAACTCCAGTAACGTACTCCACTTTTAACTGACTTTTCAATTTCCGGAATAGGAGGTTGGGGTGGGGAAGTTTCCCTGACATTTTCAGGTCACTAAAATACCCTGGCTACGTTTGGATTTCCCACCCTGTTGCCACCCTGTATTTTACACATTTAAAGACAACCTGGCCAATGTACAGGGAACAAGAATCTTGGTAACCACTCTGGTTAACGTGACCAAGAAAATCTACCAGGTTCCACCTTGTGAATTTTTTATAACTACCTTTCCTTTACCAACAAGACATAAAAGACTCACCGAAAGAAATATGTTGCAAAAAGAGTACATCAAAACTTAACTGACGAAAAAAAAAAAAAATTAAAAACTAATTTAATTGCATAGCTTATGTAGAAAAAATTTAGATGTAAAATAAATGGAAAGGTTTGCAAATAGCGTAAAATTTGTGACTTCCAGCAGAGACATTGTATATTTATGCACTTTGTTACTTTTGTGACTTATTTATATGTTTCGTTATTTTTTCGTGACATTCGTGATCCTGTAGACACCCTCTCCTACAGATGCCTGCCGATTCATTTAAATAAATTTTTTTACCTATTTCACAACATGATCACCTAGCATTTTCTTTTAATTTAACGCAAAAAATTGTATGTGCGACCATTATTCAAGAAAAATTCCTGTGGTAATTTTTTTTTAAAACCAAAAATTTTTGTTTGGCAGAAATACTGACGTATGAACTATGAAACAATAACTAAATTTATATAACTTACTAGACCTTGGAGGTAACGTTGGTATTGTTTTGTTGAAGAGTAAATAGACGGAAACTTGATGGCAAAGGCAGACCTTGTAAATTGCATTTATCGCCTTTCCACAACAGACACAAACGAGAGGTGCCATTATGCCGCCAACCAACAATCTTGTCTGTGGCATCGTAGGTTGGGGTTTGAACTGTGCAGGCATGTTGCAATTGGTCAAGGTGTCGAAGGGAATGGGAAAAGATGCTGTAACCAAAGACCCATGTGATTTCTGTGTGATGGGTAAACATTCGCATCTCCCATTCAAAATAAGTGGAAAGCGTTCTCAAGATATTTTGGACCTAGTACCATTCAAGGTACATATATATGTTTACTTCTTGCAGGAAAAATCTGAGGTTGTGAACGTATTTAAAAAGTTTAAGTGCTTGGTGGAGAAGTAGACAGGCCGGTCCATAATAGCCCTTCGTTCTGACAATGGACGGGAGTACGTGAAGGGAGTACGTAAATGGAGCCATGAGAAAATATCTCTTCACAAGGTATTGTGTACCAGACAACAGTACGACACAGCCCACAACAAAATGGAGTCGCGGAGAGGACTAACAGGACGTTAGTCGAGAAGGCGCGCACGATGCTCCTTGATGCCAACATACCAAAACAGTACTGGGCGGAGGCAACTCTCACTGCTGCATACCTGACGAATAGATCTCCTTCAAGTGCCCTTCAGCAAGAGACTCCCTACAAGGCTTGGTACAAAAGCGAACCTGATCTATCACACCCCAAACCAAATATAGTAAAACCTCCACTAACGAATATTCTACTTAACGAAAAACCCTGTACAACGAAGTAAAGATTTGGTCCTGCCAAACCCCCATAAGAACAATGCATTTTTAACCTCCAAATACCGAAATTTACTTTGTTCACAACGGTAAAATTCTCTCTACAATGAACGACCAGTTTTAAAAAAATCACACATCAATAATTACATTCAACAAGAAACTATTTTTTTATTTTCTTCGCGCTGAAAGTACATTTAAAACCTTGATGCATACAATAAAAAACTGTAAATAAACATAAACAACACGTCTTCAGTTCCATAGTTTAAAGATACACACAAGGTGCGCATGCGGCACTTGACCTAAAATGGCAGCCTAACTCTTAGTTGCAACTTCAGCGCTCGTGGTGGTGGAATTCCATACCATGATTTCAGCGAGATAACCACTCCGAGTCCCATATTTCTGTGGTTAAAAGTGTGGATCCCAACAATGTAAAACATCTGTGACATAGGCCTCTGTTTTGTTTTGCTTTTCTATCACCGAATTAATGACGGTATTTTAGAAGTCTAATATTTAGCACGTGGTTAGTTGTAACTTTAACGTGGATGTGTTTGAATGAAATGATGCGGCAGATAATAATAATAAAACTAGAAATTTAAAAAGTTGTTCATCAAAGTGATAGTGTGAGATACTGTAGTTAACCATTTCGACATTCGCGTCCAATCCTACACTATCAGCCATAATTTCAAATTTTAGGCAGATAGAAAACAACACTGCCTTTGTTGGCGTAAATAGGAAACGTATTAAAGTATGTAAAAATGAAGTCTTGCACAAGGAAATTAGATTGGTGCTTGGAGGTTAGGGGCATTAAAAAGTAATGCTTCGGAACTTATTTTTTAAGGGAAGGCTTGGCATGCAGTACTTGAAATGTGAGTAGAAAATTAGCAAGCATCCAGTGGCTGGCATTTCAAATTTAAAGTCATTGTAACACACTATGAAGTTATCTGGTGAAGAGCTTGGTGTAACTCTGATATTCTAGAAACATGGCAACCTAAAGTGTGAAGTTCCATGTGCAAGACATTTTCAGTTGTTCATAATCTTTAAAATAAATAGCAATCTCAGCAATATTATCTTTTTTTTGGTTGCTTCTATAGTTCCCAGGATATACTGTGAGTTGTCGACTAAAGTTATGTAGTTCACGTGAAATTCTATGTCGAGTAGAAATCAGTTGTATAAAACCTCTATTTAACAAACCCCCTTACAACAAACATGTCATTTTTTGATCCCTTGAGTTTTGTTAAATAGAGGTTTTACTGTAGAAAGAAGTGGGACCCAAAGTCTGAGCAGTTGATTTTTGTAGGTTACTGTGAAAACCAGAAGGGGCACAGACTCGTAAATGAACAAACAGGAAAGTTAACCATTAGTCGTGATGTGTTCATGGAGCAAGAAGAAAAATACACTCCACATGAAGAAGGTGTAAAAACAATTGAAAAAGTATTCACACAAGGACTTGAGACTGAGACTGAAAAACCTCAAGAATACGAACATAGTGAGAACCATGAGAGTGATGAAGAACCATTTCTAGGCTTTGAACGTGAGCAAAAAGCAGGCAGACAGAAAAGGCAACCGGACCACTACTGAACTTAAGACTGGAAGAACAAGAAAGACATGACCAAAGGGAACAACAGCAGGAAACACCAAGATCTCTCAGGCCCCCAAAACCAAAGGAATGGCCGGATCATGTAACATGTTACGCTGTGAGCCTAAGTCTGCCAGATGGACATATAGATGTGGATAATGCACTTAAAGGAGAACATTCTGCAGAGTGGAGGAGAGCCATGACAAAGAGTTTTTGTCGCTAGTCAAAAATGACACATTTGAAGAAGTTGAAACACCAAATAGCACAAAAACCCTAAAAACGAAATGGGTATTAAAAGTGAAACCAGGTATAAACAACGAACCAGAAACCTACAAAGCCAGACTTGTGAAAGGTTGCAGTCAGACTGAAGGGGTGGATTTAGAGGAAACCTATTCACCCGTTGTCAAGCACTCATCTGTAAGATACCTCTTGTCTCTGGCAGTGAGGGAAGATATGGATGTAGATCAAAAGGATGTGACAACGGCCTACCTATATGGACACCTGCAAGAAGAAATTTACGTCACCCCGCCACAAGAGTTTGCGAAGCCCAGAAAAGTGTGGAAATTGAAAAAGGCTGTGTATGGACTACAACAAGCAGGCCGAAACTGGAACAGTAAACTTGATGAAGTGTTGCGCAAAAATGGTTTCATATGGTCTGATGCAAATCCATGTGTGTACCACCTTCGCGACGGCAGCCAGTTTACTGCAATAGCCGTGTACATTGATAATTTATTGATTTTCTTCAAACGACAAAAGTGTCATGCAAGACACGAAGAGATTCTTGAAAGAAAACTTCGAAATGAAAGATTTAGGGCCAGCAACGCAGTGTCTACGGATGAATATTACGAGGGACCGTAAAGAGGGAAAAGTGTGGATCTCTCAAGAAACCTATGCAGAACGAATACTCCAACGCTTCGGCATGGCTGATGCGAAGCCAGTTGCTACGCCCCTGGACCTTGGAATCGACTTGGAGGCAGACAGCTCTGAAGAGGTCAACGCCCCATACCGAGAAGCGAAAGGCAGTTTGCTGTAACTATCGCAAGTATCCAGACCTGACATCTGCCATGCAGTGAATCTACAGAGCAGGTACAACAACTCCCATAAGAAGGTGCACTGGGTAAGTGTGAAAAGAATTTTTAGATACATTAGGGGAACACGAGGTTACAAGTTAGAGTACTCCAGGGACGGTAACAGGCAGTTGGAGACGTACAGTGATGCAGACTGGGGTAACAAGGTGAATCAAAGAGACACTGTCATCGGGTCATGCTTCAAACTAAGTGGTGGTTTGATCTCATGGCACAGTAAGAGGAAAAAAACTGTCGCACTGTCAACCTGCGAGGCTGAATATATGGCAGCGTCATTTACTGTGCAAGAGTTATTATGGTTGAGGCAACTGATGTCAGAGATTGAACCTAGGAGTGTGGAAGATCCCACTTATTGTGTTTGGTGACAACAGGGGTTCAATCCAACTGGCCAAAAATGTAATGACCAATGCCAAGTCAAAATACATAGATATCGGGCACTATTTCCTTAGGCAGCACATAGATTCAGGGATAATAAAAATGCTGGCTGATGTATTGACAAAGCCATTAAGCAAGGCAAAACACGAGTTTTGTAAAACTGAATTTGGACTTGTAGATGGTTAAGTTTGAATAGACCCTAGGCCACAGACGACTAAGATATACAGACTGACAACGCCCAGCATTCTAGTGTAACACAAAACTTCGCGTCGCCCTGGTGTTGTGTGCACGAAGCTCGAAGGTTTGGAGGTCCGGTATACAGCGCTGCCAAACGAGCGAAGCAGTAACCCAACTAGGAATGTGCAGCGGCCGGTTGGAAAATGGCATGCGATGAAGCGAAGGAGGGGGTGGAAAGCGAAGAACTCAAGGTCGTGTCAACGGGACCCAGCCCACAGATTGTTGCCGTGCGCGTAGCGCGGGCTGAGGAAAATATAGCACAACAAATTTCAAAGACATTTTACTTATTACTTCACCTGGATATGTTCGTGCAGAAATCAATTCATACTTCAAATACTTGTGTACCTATATTCGTATCAGAATAATATTTTCTGTTTTAGTATTTTTACAGACAGTATTTCCAAGTTTTGCCAAGCCTGAACAACCTAACTTAAATGCTATTCATTATTGACATAATGCTGTTTTACTTTTGGGTTGTGGTGGGTGTGTGATTATAAACAACTATATATCATATCACTTAAACTATTCTATTAGTAACATTATAAGAAAATACAAAGGGCAGAGTATTATGACGTAGACTATGCGTTAAGAAATTTACGAACGATAGGTGGCACTCAACTGTATTTCGGTAGTTTTTTTTTCACATTGGTGCAAATAACTTAAAAAAGTATTTAACGGAATTTGTTGAAACAATTCTAGAATGTAAAGTCATGCAGTGCTTGAATTTATGTAGGTGTTTTGCAAAATATTCAACCTTTCGTCTATAAAAAAAATTATTATGTTTGATTTTAGCTGATTTTCGTATCTAAATACCTGGTACTTTAGGTCCAAGAACCTAAAGAATCTTAAGGTTATTAGCTACGAGAAAAATTCAGGTACAAAAAATGATTCATTAGTGATAAATCTATGTAGAGATTCTTTGTTAGCGACAGTAACTTGCTTTCAAAAATACTGTAAAACTACCGGGCATGGGCTTTAAGCAGTAGCAAAATGTTATGTTCAAGTGATCAATTTTGATTCTATTTTGCTATAGTTAATTGCATATCGCATTTAAAAGGAACAACTGTAATAGGCAAAAATATTTGTTACTGTACAAGTAGCTTTCGCATGCAAGGTTGTTTTTATTTTTATCATCATGAATCTAATAATGTATTTTATTTTTAAATTAGGAGATCAGCTTATCGAATGGAAAATATAGTTTTCGTACTGCAGTTGGCTTTTATGAACTAAGAGTTCGGGTACAGCTGCGTTGTGCACAGTAATGAACAAATCAAGTTATACATAACGGAATATTCACACCGAATATTCATGCACTTTTTGAAGGTACTAAAATTTTATGAGGCAAAATATAAGCATTGTACACTCTAAACTTACTCAATACATACAATAACATTCAGGTATAAGAGGCCCACCTACTAGAACATGTTTTGTTTAAGCACCTGAGCAATGTAACTGTAGAGGCTACTAAAAATCTGTTTAACAGTGTAGACTCAATATATATATAAAATTTAATAATTAGATAAAAACAAAACATAAACTTCACATGGGTTGGATATTATTAAAAAAATATATATATATGTAGTAGAAATGAAGAATTTTATTAGTAAAAAAATATGCATTAAATTCTGCCAGAAAAAATTAAATTTAGTGTCACTGATTGTGTACCATTCAACGTTCTCGAAATAAGTGAGCCGCTTAAGTTCGCACAATGAAAAAGTTTTAGCACCCTTTTTTTTACAAATATTAAGCTACTTTTAATGATACAGAGCTAAAAATGGGAAAATACGATACCATTTCCTCAAAGGGCGCTTTTCATGCCGTCCAGATGTCCAAGTTTTTAGCAGTGTAACAAGTTGCACAGTTTTTGAGGTGGCTTCTTGGCAGAAATATAGCTTCTTTTCGATGACCAAAACAATTCTCTATTAAGTCTTATTCTTAACAAATGGATTAGAGCATAAATTCTATGTCTTTTACATGGTCCGAAAAACCAGCAAGGGTACAAACTTTTCACTCGTTTTTTCACTTCTTTGATAATAGATCCCAAAACTCCTTTTTCAAAACAGCATTGCGGATAAACTTCAGTA
>PNEQ01006075.1:0-39530 GCA_003012365.1 Medauroidea extradentata
CCCCCCTTCTTCTAGGCCCAACAGACACAACTACTGGCTTCACTGAGCACACTTCATGTACGGCTGTCCATAGGACATTCGGGATAAAGTGAGTACCTCTAAAAAAATCACTAACCGTTACTACAAAGAAATCAACATTAAGAGGGCGTGGTATAATTCAACGCTAAAAGCATTAAGGTTGTTCAAGTGGGGAAAAAACGTAATTTTATATTTGTATGAAATAGTGTTAGTTTTGTACACATTACTTGAGAGTACGCATCCTTATAACGGAAAAAATTAGCTCATCTAGTTTTCCCATAATGGCACTTCAAAGTCTAAATTTGCATATTTTTACTTCATGCAAAACTTGAAAACCAGTTAACATAATGAAACGGAAAAAATCACATCAAAACTACGTGTTACTGTCTATGGCTTGCAGCATATAAAAACCGTTACAAAAAATGTGTATGTTAAATAAAAAATTTCAAAATTTGAATTTTTTTGATACTTTTAGAAATTTATTTTAAACACAAATATTTTATAATGGGTTTGTATATGCTTCAAGCTGTAGACGGTGACATGTAATTTTGATGAGATTTTTTTCCATTCCATTATATTTATTGCTTTTAAAGTTTTGTATGAAGTAAAAATATGCAAATTTTGACTTTTGAAGTGACATTACGGGAAAACTGGCTGAGCTAATTTTTTTCGTTAGAGGTTAATGTACTCTTAAGTAATGTCTACAAAACTAACACTATTTCATACAAATATAAAATTACGAATTTTTCCCCACTTGGACGCCCTTAACATATAACTGCAGATTTCTTGAAGCCAATAAGGTTAAGAAGAGTCTTCGCCGGTGTCGAGTTTCCACCTTTGACGCGTGGGAACATCGTAGTGATAAGAGCCAGTGTCCTACACTTGACGAGAATAATATCGCCTCTATTAGCATCGCGCCAAACTGGCGTGCAAGGTTTTCCTTGTAGTCTTGTACCTATGGGACTTTAAGCGGTGATCTCAACATTTTATTTCTTAGTAGTATGAAGTAAATACCAACTCGTGACTCTCGCTTTGCACTTGACGAATTCGGGTAATATTTTCGGAGTTACAGCAGTCTAAACCCCAGTTTTTTTAGCCATTTTGAGAGACCCGAAAATCATGTTTCTAACAAGCGTGCTGAATTTTTTAAAACAGATAAACACAGTTTCAAATGTGTGTTATTTTTGTAGATAAACATAATATGGATAAGTTAAGCGGTTTCGCGGGAAAAAAAAAACGGGTGACCCGCTGCAACGCCGGTCATGCGCCAGTCGAGGACTCAACTACAAAGTTTCCCTCTTCCGATGGATAACGTATGCATCCATACTAACATGGTCACTAACAAATAATTTTATTTAATAATGTTGACAAGTTAAATGCAATATCAATATCATATGCAATTCTGAAATGTCTCTCCGTAATCCATGATGCATGTTCTAGGGGAAAAATAGGGGTGGGGGGGTGGGACGAGGCCTTCTTCGGGCGTCTTCGACAAAACTAAGGTTCTCGTTATTTAAGGGGGGTTGGTCCCTGTAAGATCGGTTTTACGGTTTTTCTTACAAATCAGGGAATAGACACATTGTTTACACATTCACTTTTTGGAATCCATATGGCATTGTTTCTGTTAATGTTGCGACCTCTGTACTCGCTCCCGTAAATAAAACAATTTTTCCTTTCCAGCTGTTTCCCATTGCAAAATAATGAATATATTATGGTTCCAGCAATTACAGAAAATCGATTAAGTTTGTATCTATGCCTTGTGACAAAAATGTTGATACATCGACTGGAACAGAAGTTATCGAGAAGAAACAGATAAATCCAAGGTGGTAGGGATCAATACTTCTTAACTCTCTTACTGTAACCCTCCCTGGCCGGAGCCGGGAATCAAACCCTCCCCCTCCCGAACACGAAACATAATGCAGTGTTAGGTATACAGCGTGTTCAGAAACTGCGGTATAATAAGCACACACCATACGAATCCTGGGGAAAATTGTGACGAAAATGTTCGTGGCAAAATGTACGACGATATTCTATGCGCACAATGTGACAATACCGCGCGGTCTTGCGCTCCACGTTGTTCTATGTATAGGCTGTTCAGAATAAACTTAGCACTGCGTACAATTGTCTTTGAGTCAGTATGCCTCCATCTTTACTATTTTAAATACGAAAACTTACGTGTAACTAAAACTAGTGTAAACATGGCACAACTCTCAAAACTTTACTTCTTTAGCCCCAATAAATACATTTTTTTTATTCTCCGTTCACTCTTAAGTTTTTTATAAATTTATGAAATACTTCCTTCGCTCACAATCCTACAGCATGGCTCCAGCAATATTTATTTACTTTATAATGTAAACATTGGACATTAGACCGTAAATTTATGACCACCGTAGAAAAAAAGAGACATACTGGCTTCCTGGAAAAGCACTGTCTCCACAATCCTGTTTACACACACAGTTCCCAGAAGTGAACTGTCAAAATATGGAATTTTTATGTGAGATAGACTATACAAAACAAATAACGTAATATCATTGCACTTTACTATACTTGTGTCTCTTTTTTCTACGGTGGTCATAAATTTACGGTCTAATGTCCAATGTTTACATTATAAAGTAAGTAAATAAATATTGCTGGAGCCATGCTGTAGGATTGTGAGCGAAGGAAGTATTTCATACATTTATAAAAAAAAACACGTTTTGATAAATTGTTTATTTAAGTGGGAGGGAAGTGGGCGGAGTTTGAACCCGATCGACCTGATTGCAGCGCCAAATACGCACAACATTGTCGGTAACTTGGTGAACTGAAGCCAAACAACAGGGGGTCAAGTTTCCAGGCGAGTGTCCAGATTGTTCTGCTAGGGTCGTTGTTGTGTTACACGACCACCCTCGTTGTATTATTTTATTTTCCCTTAAATATGTAACGCGTTTCGTAAACTAAAGCTTTTTTTTTTCGTACCTAGCCTGAAGGGCGTTACTTACCGGCAAAGCTCTGCGTATATAAACTTTGTCGACGCAAACGATAATTTAATTATTAATTCATTAAAACACGCGTGCTGATATATCTTAGCCGTAGATAATAACACAGAACTAGTGAAGCTATCTCACTTGTAAGCGCAGCACATTGTCTTTCTATTACAGACGAGTAGATGTGAATTTTTTAAAATCAGAATTCTAAAGACGAACAATTACGGTTTATATAACTGAAAACTAAATTTAACTAACTGGTAATTCAAAACACGCTGTGAAAAGTGAGAAAATATAATTTAGTAAGATGTATGAAGGTTTTCAGAGCACGACCTACAGTGTTGCCAAGCATACTGAGAATCTGGCAAAGAGATGTTCGAGAATGCGGTATAAAGACAGTCGACGATCTTTACCAGAGGTAAAGTTAGAGAACAAGACACGGACTTCCTATCTGAAATGATCAGTTCCCAAGCCAACAGCCCGTATCACTGGATAGCACTCGCGAACCCCACTCGTTCATTGAACAGCTTCCATCAAAGGTCGACAGCAGCACCTCGCATTATTAAATACCTGAGGACACACGAGACATATACCCACCCCACGCACTAAGCCGGAGAGAGGAGCGTGGAAGAAACAAGGTTACAAAATGCCCTCCCCTTATACTGAATGCATGACCGAGCACATTGTTGTACGGCAACAATATTACCTCTTGCACAACCAAATACGCACAAGATCCGACTCCGCTCTACGGGAACCAGCTATATTAGCTTCCGACGAATACGAAGGTTTGAGGGGTGTGGAGGCGGGGAGGGTGACGCAGGTAGGTAGGACAATAGTGTTCACGCTTCATGCTTGGCCTGCAGTCCACACAGCAACAACAATCAAATATCGTCCCGTTACAGAAAACAGGGACTTCCCATGTAACATGCACAAAGGCGACGGTGAAGTAAGGAGATGGAAGGCTTGGGAAGGGAGAGGGAGGGCAGAGTTGGTACATTAAAAAAAAAAGGCGGGGGGGGGACTCACCGATGCAACAACTACACCGGACATACGGAAACAATGGTGGCAATCGATAATGGCACATCAACAGTTTTGGTTGAAACAAATGAAATAATTTATGACCAAAATTATGACCAATTTAAAAAAAAAATAAAATTAAGTTGTACCTTCGTTTTACTACTAAAAGTGAAGTTGGATTCACAACCGACACTTAAAATACCTAAACTAACCAAACGAAAAATGTTCCTTACATAGGACTACTTTTAAGCACTATAGAAACATTTTTATCAGTAAATTATACCTGTAAAATTAATAGTTTGGCCGAGCTACTCTTCACATTTACCTAAGATAAAAAACCAAATTAGAGCTGAAAATTGTTGTTTCAATAAGGCAATTTATGTACTGATATTGAATCAAACCTCATATAACCTCAATTTTGTGTTCCAACAGGTGAATAATGATGGCCATGCTGAGTGAGACAAGCATCATAGTAATGACAGTAATAGCTCTCACGATAGTGAGAGGCCTCCCATTGGTGGTGGACGAGCCTGAAGAAAGAAATGAGAAGAATATGAGGTGGATCAACAATGAAGATAGTCACGTGCAGAAGCGACCATGCAGCAAGATGACTCCGTGCGGGGATGAGCTGCCAGTGCATGTGATACGCAGGAACAACCTTCACAATGGGACTGCACTTGCCAACAAGGTATGAACATAATCTTCCTGTAGCCTCATAGTAAGAGGGATGGTGCACATCAGTCCTTAATTTACCACATTTTCCATATTATAATATGCTCTACATATTAACAAACTCCTTTTTATACTGCTAGGCAATAACTGTATTCTTTATTTCATGATATTTGCTGGAAAATAAATAAAACACTCTGTCTTACCTCCCAGCAAAAGTCAGACATTATAAAAGCAGGGGCGTCATTTCAGGTTTTTCTTGGGGAAGGGGGAGGGGGAACAAGATTTTTTTTTTCGAGGACAGTTACCTTGTTGCATCTTTTTTATTAATTAAGCATGTATAAATTAGAAACTTTAATAATAAAACTTCAGTTTTATGTGCTTAAGTTAGTACTATTTAAATAACAAAATATAAAAATATATATTTCATATACTTAAATTTCTAAATCTGGGGGGGGGGGGAGCATTTGCCCCCCTTCCTGCCCCCCTAAATGATGCCCCTGAAAGAAAGTAGTTTACTATCTAACAATGGAAGACAGTGAGGCAGACTAGCATTTAAAGTATGAAACATTAAAAAAATTAACCTGCATGACTTCTGACTAGCAGTTGTGTGCAAAATTAGTAAATTAAATACTTTCGCACACTTCTCCCTTAAAAAGGTTGCCTAGTAACTGATATGCTTGTGTGTACAAAAATGCAATGCAGGAAGCTGGACGAAATTTTGATCAGAAGTTAACATCGAGGTCTTTAGCGCTGGGTGATGGGTGACATGATGTGTGTACGGAGCAGCGCCAGAATGAAGGGGCAGGGGAAACGGGAGAGTCCCGAGAAAGCCAGCCCACGAGCAGCATCGTCCAGTACAATTCCAACATGCGAAAATTCGGGGATAGACCCCGTCGGGAATTGAATTCAGATCGCTTGGTGATAGGCTAGTGCTCTAGCCATTGTGTACATGCTGTCTAGCACATTAAATGTTGTGTCACCTCTTAGTGTAAGCCACTCGACTGATGTGCAGCAGTTTTGTGCTATGTAGGGCTTAATATATTATCAACAGTGAGGTTATTACACACAACCAGTAGCTCGTACAGACAGAAAATGGTGAAGGAATCACCTATGGCCAACATAAGGTAAAAAAAAATAAGTTGTTTGTTTTACATTTCTATAACCTTAGTATTTAGCCTATGATATATAATTCTGGGACACATTAATTCATTTCAGTACATGTGTTAGTTTTCACTGGGTGTATGCAGCCGTAACATGGCAAATTTCAACTTTGGTGACATGCCATCATGGGAATACAATACATGCTAAAAAATTTCCATAGGAGGATAATGAAATGTCTAAAAAAACTAACATTATTTTATACATATATAAAATTATTAATTTTTCACACCTGTATGCCCTTTAAATGTGAACTAACTGCTAGCTTAGTGCTGCCCGTCCCATCCTCAGTCACGCTAAGTTATTTTGCTGCATAGGCTATACTAGAATTTAGCAGCACAGCGCTCATTAGTTACTTAGTTCCGATATAAGATCAATCACCTCATTTCAGTTGATCACTTGAATTCCCTTACAAAACTCCCCACACCAACTCCAAATCAGGCATTTTTAAAAACAAGGTGAAATTCCAATGAATTGTTAAAACATGTGTACCTTATATTTGGACTGAATTAAATTCCTCAGTAAAGGTAAAAGCCACCTTAAATGCACATTCTGTTATGTTCATTTTCTTCATTCGGCGCTTTCAACATTTTGTTATGTCTTTTTAAGGTAAGAAGCCAACATATGTGATCATCTTATAAATTGCAAAATCATTAGAGAGATGTAACTACTGGTTTAGAGGATTATTTCCAATATGACCAAGCCAATTGTAAATGCATAGCAGCATCTATAAAAAAAATGTTAACATATGAGTACTATACATAACACTAATTTGTTACGTTTCATGAACAAAAAATAATCCCAATCACAATAAATTATGAAGACCAAATTAACACTGCAACACTACTGCCAGAAAGCTGCTAAAGAACTTTTTCCATTTCAACGTCCCAAACTAACTACAGTGAAGAGCCTGGCAAGGAATGTTTTACCTACACTGTACACAACACATGCTAAACCCAAGTGTATACAACTGCATATACACTCCAATAGAATATAACATTTGGTTTGCAACACAGAAATATTTGTGACTTCCTATACTCATCTGTGTTAGTTTGTGTAATTTTTACCATGCCGTATGTACCTGCTAAGAATAATAATATTATTGAAGAAGTCATTAACTTTATGCAGAAAAATAAATTATAAATGATTCTAAATTAGCAATGCTACAGAGGCAAGCATTTTTCTTAGAACTATCCAAACATTCATATGTAAATATTATGTAATAATAAATAACGTCACTGACAGTGTTTAGACAGGTACACAAGCATATTTACTGCGAGAAAATATGTTTAAAAAATAGTAAAGCAAAGACTGTGTAATGACATTTTACAGATGAATGAAGGGGTCAAGAAGAATGTGTTCACATCGCGAGGCTGGGGGGCTGGCGGGATGCCATTCAGTGTGCTGTACCTGAACCGCAAGGCGCGGGTCCACTACCAGCCGCAGGCTCGTCAACCTGTGCTCGGCGAGGCCATGCCACAGCCCCTAGCACTGACGGAAGAGCGACCCCAGCACCCCGGCTATCAGAAAGTGGCACAGCGGAACACACTCAACTCTCGCAGACACTACTCCATCATCCCGCAGCTGTTTGTGTCGTATGGCTGGGGCCCCATCGGGAAATAGAACCATCCGCTACCCTTCCCTCATCCCTCTCCCATTCCTTTTCATATATAAACTGTCTGTCTGACAGTGATGCAAACTTGATCCCCTAACCACTTCAAAATAAAAACTGATAACCGACTCATATACTTTCTGCTTGTTCTATCATACTGAAATGTTCTTTTTCTAAAACGTTCCATTTGTAAACAATTACGTACATTCAAACAAAACCACCATTTATTAATATTGAATTAACGTAGTGAATATTATATCCATATTGTACATACACGAAAAAATTTTTGGGAACAGTTCCACCAATAATTTCTGCAACAAATACTGGACAGCCACCACCAATGGCATTCACATTAAAGATAAATTACATAAATAGTAAAATATGTTGAGAAATTTGATTTGGGAACACAAGTAGTACTTCTATTCCCTTCTTGTGTGTGTATCTATTTACAAGTATCATCTGTAAGTACTTGTACCTCTGTCTATTATATTACTTAATCTGCACAGTAAATTTTTAACATTATTTGAACTTCTCTCCAGCTATTCTGTATACCCATACTTTATTTTTAATAAAAATTGATTATTACATTGTAAGTTTATGATTTTAATAAAATAATTTCTAGTGAAAAAAAAAAAAACTGAAACATAGCATGAAGCAAAATAAAATTAATTAATTCATTAATGAGGGTGCATATCTGCGTAATAAAAAAACCATAAGGAAAATAGTTTTACAGCAGAAGTGTATATTTTATTTCATTGCAAAATTTTGCACAGCAATTCAGTATGCAAATTTGTTCTATAAAGTAAAACATAATTATTTACCAATTTCGTAAGCCTATGGTAGTTGCACAACAGTTTATGCCAATCATGCAGAAAGTAGGTACTTTATTTCTATAGATTCGTTGAACAGGCTGTGACCATAGCATGCAGTTTATCGTGCCCTGCGCATAATGGTGACACAGTTCACGACGCACGTGACAGTCTAGATTTTATTGTCTGCCTGTTTCTGTACAACATACGTGGCATCTAGCACCTGCTATATAAGACTCTTTAAGTTGTAAAATTATTTTGTAAAAATTAATTTACAAAAGCAAAGTGTACTAACATTTAAAAAAAAAAAAATGATTCATTAATCACAAATGAATTTTGAAGTGTGATATATCACACCACAAATATTTGCCTTATAGTACTGTCGTTATTACTAATGCTGTATGGGTTGGCAAACATCCCTTAGCCAAAAATAAGAAATCACATTACTTTTGGACTGGAAACTGCTTAGAAGCAGCAGGGACTATAACCATGTTGCAAAATGTTAGAATGTCAGTAGTAGAATACACGTACTAGCGATCAACCAAAAAAGCTCATTATCAACGTAACTCAATGATAAACCAATCACTGAAATGTACAATGTTGTGCTAATACTCTCAGATTGATTTTACACCCTCATCCTCCACAAGTTTCAATTTAGTATAATATCTATTACGTAATGAATCTACCACCAAAGATGTTAATTTAAGTGATGCAAGTTTAACAGCAGGCCTAACCCACAGCTCTGCATGAAAACTTCTATTGACTGAGAAAATGATAAAACCATTTAAAAAGTTACGAAGCTTTCTCGTTAATTACTTGGAACACAAACTTCCGCTTTCCACAGAACTTCACCGGTGATTTTAAACACACTCAACTAAAAATCAGAATTTCAGAAAATACATAAAAATTAGCAGAAAAAATTAGCTTTAATGGCACGGTATCTGCCTGATACGTTATTCTTAAAAAACAATTTTTTTCAGTAAATAAAAACCTTTATTATATACACTTAGAATTAAAAACTTCTGTTTTTAAATGACAATAAATAAGAAATCACAGAACATTGTGATACATGAATGTGTCCTGTACAAAACCCACATTACAATCTCTTCGTATGGTGGATTTCTGACTAAGAACTAAGCACACTAGATCCTCTAATTACAGAAAAAACAAAATACAATCTACAGAATTAGTTCCCACAGCTGAACAAAACAAATTAAAAATAAATTACATACACCTACGTAGTAAAAGATTAAGTATGGTGCAAGTAATCTTTGCATTTAACATTAGTACTACTGTACATGTATTGTGTGATTTCAAATACTGTATGTACAGTATATGTTCATAAATTTAGTAACATAAGAAAGTAAATAACTAAATCAATACGTAAATACTCAAAGTAAAGTACTTTGTCTGAATTGTGCCTGGCCAAAAAAGTAATGAGATTATGATTTGTAAACTAACGATAAAATTTTAGCTAAATGTTACATATTTAAGAGACGTCCATGCAAAAATAAAAAAGCAATCCAAAACAAAAGTTTGGCAGCTTTGTAAGCAAATAATTTTCTTGAGGATCAGGGCCGCATCTAGAGGGGAGCAAAAGGGGATTTGCCACGAGTCCCTTATTCTATAGGGCCACATTTTATTTTGGTTAAAAATATTAAAAAAATTATAATTTGAAATGAATGGGATTTTTTAAACTCCAATTAAACCACAATGGTGGCTGTGAAAAATATATTTTAAGTGTAAAGTGCACGTATAAAGACGACATTGATATTCAGGATTGCCAAGGTCACAGCTATGACAGTCATGCACTCTCATTGCACAGTTCTTTCAAAGATCATGTCACAGCTATGACAATGCAGCTAACACTTCAGGAAAATATGAGGTCCTACAAGTGCACATTATCACTGCATCTAAAAAAATGATGGGGGCCTCAGATTTATGCTGCCCCGGGCCTCGCATTCTCATAAAGTGGCCCTGCTGAGGACGCAATCCTTTAAAGCTGGAGGAAAAAAAGTCTAACAGACACTTGATGCTTTAAATCAATTTCCCTACAGCATTTCTGAACTGTACTGTAGTACTGTTAGGAAGCTAACAATTAGAAAGTCAAACTCAGAAAAGGTAGTAAAAGGGTTAAAGTGTAATAAGGCAACTTGTCCAGATGGTATAGGAAATAGTGCTCTTAAGTTTGGTTGGGAAAGTTGGTCTAATATCTAGAAGTTATTTCACAAACCTCTGGAGGAAGGAAAGTTACCACAGGATTGGAAGGAAGCAGTCGTGGTCCCAATTTTAAAGCAGTAGGAGGATAAGGGAGAGGAGGACCAGGCAGCTACAGACCACTGAGTCTTACATCAAATACTGGGAAGGTAATAGAGAGAGACAGGTGGTCCAGTATATAGTGCAGGTATTGAGCGAAAGGAACTGGTTGCAGAAATATCAACATGGATTAGTAAGGATTATACATGGGAGACACAGCTGGCTGGACTTGTAGAGGACTTGGTACAGACAGTTGACGAGGGGATGCATGTAAATGCCTGAGAAAGCATTTGATTAGGTGCCACATGGGGTGTTAATGTGAAAAGTTAATGAATTGCTAGTGGACAAAGTTGTAGTGAGATGGATTGGAGACTTCCTCCAGGGGCGGAGGCAGAGGGTAAAAGTGGGAGACTCCTTATCACAAGATGGAGAGGTTACGTGTAGTGTGTCACAGGGAAGCGTGCTGGTACGCTCGTTGTTTATAATAATGGCATATGACGAGGTTGAGTGGCAAAATAAGATTGTTTGCAGATGACTGTGGTTTACATCCAGAGATAGGTGGAGGGAACAAGATGCAGGATGACATTGAAAGAATACGATTGTGGATGAAATAGAACTAAATGAAAATAAACGTGAGAAAGACAAAGATTGTTAGGCTTACAAGGAAGGAGGTTAGAAATACAGTTGTATACAGATGGGAAGGGCAGGAGATTGAGGAAGCTTCAGAATACAAGCATTTAGGCATAATGATGCAGAGTGATTTAGGGTGGAGAAGGCAGGTAGAGAGAGTGGTGTCTAAAAAGAGAAGGGCTTTAGGTATGCTGGGAAGTGTATTGAAGGGTGTTAGTATTGTGTAGTGAAAGAAAAGGTGTATATTACGTTACAATATGCAGCAGCAGAGTGGGACCTGTACATGGAACTGAAGATGCGGGAGCTGGAGAAGGTGCAAAGATGGGCGGCAAGGTAGGTGAAGGATAGATGGAGAAGGCAAGGACAGGCTGGTGAGGACAAAGGGAACTTTCGGCCATCTGTGATGCTGAAGGAATTGCGGTGGAGCTCGTTGAAGGAAAGGAGAAGTGTGGAAAGGCTGATTAGGATGTACAGGATAGTAAATAGAGAGGGACACTGGGGTACGTAAGGCTGCCTGTTAACTAAGGCAGAATACAGAGTAAGAGGGAATAACAGCGTGAAGATCCAGGTGATGAGGAGCAGAACAGAGCGGGGTAGTAGGCAGTTAATGCTTAGGAGGTCGGTGAGGTAGTGGAATTTACTTACGGAATAGTTGGTGACAAAGGGGGTTGGAAAGTTTCGGAGATGGGGGTGGGGGTGGTGATGGTGGTTGATGTTATTATAGTTATTATTACTATTGTTTTATTATTATAATAGTTGTTGTTCATTGTGAAAGAGGTGTCCGTCCATATGTGATAACATTTAGACACTACACACTCAATGGATTCAATAAAGAGTAATCGTCTGTCAATCATATGAAAAGATTTATTGAAATTTTTCCTTCTGAATACACTACACTGTACACATTACCAGAGAACAGTTTGTTCACCATGTTCATACACATAATACTTCAAATCAGCAATAGTTCGCAAACTATCCACAACTAAATTCAAACCTTAAGTTGGGAAACAAGACATATACCCATAAATAACCATGAATATTACATAGATTTCAGACTTGGGAAGAGAACTGGGGTTTGCAAAATCAAAGCGTTAAATTTATTACAGCATCTCCAACTCATGTAAGAATATTTTTTGAAAGTTGTGTTGAACACACTTTTTACAGCTGTAGCCTAGTAAAAGAAAAAGTGTTTTTCTTTGCTGCTAATCATTTCTGTTTAAAAACACTTACCCAGCTGACTGCCAAACTGTGTTCACTCTCTCACATAAGAATTCTTGTTTTTGACTGATACAAAAGCTATCATGCAACACTTGTCAAATTTATGTGCTGTACAGTTCGGCAGCCAGTTAAGTGTTTTTGTGGAAAACCTATGGTAGAGAAAAACGCTGCTTTTCCATGGAAACATGAGCATCCAGGATAGCCAATATAACAATCAAAACATAGAATTCTTACATGAGATGGACTGAAAAATAAATTACCTTCATAATCAACAAAACTATTATTATTACGCAAGACACTGGTATACGGCACAGTTTGAGCATCAACGGGGCGTGTCTGTACATAAATTACCTGTGGCAGAGAAAAAAAATGCTTTTTCCATTGAACATTGAAATAGCTGTAAAAAATATACCAATAAAACAGTCAAATAGCGCAAGTTTAACATGAGACAGAAAACAGGCATCATTTAGGGGTACAGTAGGTCAATTTCCATGCTAAAACTGCCATGTTTTGCAATAATGATGAAGTCGACAAAAAACTTGACACGGAGAGCCAGGCAAGAGCAGAAAACAAACAGTTCACACAGCAGTTTTGAGAAAACTTAACTATTCTTTGTGCAACACACTAATGCATACCCAGGAACTTACCACTGCTATGCGTCCACCATGCTGTGACTGCTTGAATCATTCTGATTGTCTATATTGGACATCTAGATTTAAGTGTAGCAAGACTGACATCATTGTAAGGAGCTCACTTTTATTCCCACTACCCACACCCAAAAAAACTAATTAAAGGATCTAAAACACTAAACATTTCTTGTAATTCGTTATCACGGTCCTGAATTAATAATTGGTAATACAATCATAACATTCTTTCAAGTTGCCCAGCCAGGACGTTCGTCTTCTTGTTCATCTTCAGAAGAACCCCCTTTTTACACCCCCTGTTTTCACACTTTCCCGTCTTTTACCGCTACTTTATGTGGTCCCATTTACTGTTTCTACGTTAGAAATTTTAATCCTTGTACATTTTCCTGCATTGACAACAATTTTTCTAGGTCCCTTGAGAAGTGTAAAAAAAAAAAAGGTTCCGCTGTATTTTTATTGGTCCTTGAATGATAAACTGTAGTAGAATAACTTCTTGCTTCCTATCATGTGACACACATATTGTAATTTTGTTAACCTTTGCTGCAGTGACACATACAGTATATTGAAATTTTTTAAATCTTTGCTTGACACATTGCCACAGTGTCGCATAGAATGAACTTTAAAGCTCGCCTCTTTTTACGAAATGCATATGATGTTGTAGGTAATTGTAGGTTAGGCTTTCCCAGAAACATGTGTTGCCGTTTTGCTATTTATTTTTAAATAATAATATTATTGTACACATAATAAAGAATGTTAACTCATGTTTTAAATGCATGTAAAAATGGACTTATGTTAATCCAGAATGCTTCATGTAATATTTGTTTACCAATACAGCCATGACACCAACCACGTGCAAAGACTTTATGAACTTTATTTCAAGCAAGCACGGAGAAATATTGTGAATGCAAATAATGTTTTGACTACCAGAAATTATTTTAACGGTGTTACTTAATGTTTTGTATTGTGCATTTACGTAATTTTCACGGCAACACATTAATTCATGTAAATAACGGTATTTTGTTTATGAGGCGGAGCTATTCCATTTTGATAAGTAGGTCAACCTGGAAGAGCGGACAGCTCGAGCGGCTACTTTGAACCACCGCCTAACGTCCCCCTCTGACATGTTTATAAGGTGCTTCTCGGCTACCATACATCAGTTGTCTAAGGCTTGGCTCCTACTGAGTTTACTAGGCACTTCTCCGTCACCTAGGTTTGTGGTGGTAGCCTGCCACCTAAACCCGCCTTCTCTCTTCGCACTCTAATTTCATCCTTTCCGGGTTTGTGGCAGTAACCTGCCACCTAAACCCTTGCTCTCTCTTTATGGGTTGTGGCGGTAGTAATCAGTGAATATTGTAAATAATCAGTACCTGTGAAGAACTCGTGTAATTAAGTGTAAATATTCAGTACTTGTCAGATCTCTCAATACAGACCAGTGAACTTTACCTTTTGTATTTATTTCAAATGTCCGAGTTAGCAATTCACATTACAGACGGAGTTAAGAGTTTAGAGGACCAAAGGCAAGAGGCCGCCTTTGCACGCCTATAGTTAATTATTGAATGAAAATCCTTTCCTCCAGGGCTCATCCCCATATTACAAAAGTTATCAGGGCCAAAACCGACTCTGTCTGAGCTCCACAAGCAATATCAGCAAATTGCAGTGTCCTAAGTGCTGTCACGAAAAAGGGTACGTTTCAGCAAAATTCTGAAGGAGATTCAGCATAGTCAGGTGATGCCAACTAGCCTGATAAAATCACCACAGCATACACCCCTTCATCAGGGACCTGATTCAAGAGGACAGACGGATGCCTGATGTAGCGCGTCTGGATTTACGCCACACTACCAAACCATCCTGGTCACGGCACTAGAATATGTAGCGCCTCTGGATTTACACCACACTACCAAACCATCCTGGTTACTGCATCAAAAATGTAACGGGGCGGGATTTTCTGAAGCCTACATCGCCGTTAACAAATGATCTAGTGGCCAGTTGTGATAGTACAGTGGTCAGATTATAGTACTCCGTAGAAGGATACGCAAATAACTACTTCATGTTGACGTGACTGGTTTAATTAAAAAAACTTAAAAATTCCCCACCAAACAGTTAAGTGCCAAAAACTTTGAACCGACGCTCCCGGGAGAGAACAGCTCTGACACAACTGCTGAAAACTAAAATCAAACTATATAATATCACTCTGACAAGACATCATATCCTGCACAACCATCTCTCACCACGCTTAAGCAACAAGTAAGAATGGCCGACCCCAGCGACACTTGTTCTCTCCCTGCAGCGCATCTGGCGACCACCCAGCGCACCAAGGTAAAAAACGTAACATAAAACTAAAACTAAATTAAATATAGTAACAAATTACAATCTTTATACTTTTAAAGAGTCTCTGAAGTGAAAATATTGCTTTGAAGACCATAATTACATTTTAAAGTACACCATAAACTTCAATAAATTTAAACTGCACGTCTCTTGATTGGCCCACGTCGGCCGACGCAAACATATCACTGTCTCTCTCGCACACTCGATGAGCGGTCGCGCACGTGCACTTCAGTGAAAAGTACGAGTAGAAGAAAAACTGAAAATCTAAATTTAGCCATTCCAGGAACTGGATAGGCACACCTGTGCCATCAAACTACACTTGCCAACAATACACCCAGCCCGGAGTTGAAGTACAATAATAGTTAAGCTGCAAATGATAATATTAAACTAAAATTAAAATACAATGTAGCCTCAGCCTAAATAAACCATATGAAATATAAAATTGGATAATTTCAATACTAATACTAGATAAAAGGCCAGACAATACCTTACCAAACTCCTGTTAACAATACCTGAAAATAATAAAATAGATACATAATAGCAAATTCAATAAATCAAACATAAGGAAATAATAAAGTAAAAACAAACAGGAATTAAATAAGGCCAAAATGGTGGGTGGACCGCCTCACACTAAGAGGGCTACCCTAGTTTTGGAGCATAAGCAACAACTACTGTGCCAGCTGTTATAAGTGAATGGACACCGGCCTACCCACGAGTTAAAGAAATTTGAGACCCTACCTATGTGTAAGCTACGAGGTGGACTTCGGCATTGGCCCTTGCCAAGGGAATCCACTCTCCCTGGGAGCACTGTCCCCCTCCATTCTCAGGAAGAGCCTCTCTCTCCCTAATTCGCTAGCTAAGCCATTCACAGCACTCACCTGAGGAAACAAATTATTACTCCCACGACAGAGGAAGCAGGTCATGCAGCCTTCCTTATTCTTTCCCAAGCTACAACACCTTCACTAGTGTCTCATGCAGTCCTGCTTAGTCGTAGAATTCTTCTGTACGTCCCGACATCTCAAACGCTTTCAATTTCTTAACTGTACTCTTTCTCAGAAACATAACAATACATTACCAAATACAGACAAGAAAACTACCCTGGCAAATTTTGAATTTCCCAGTTAACCCCTCTGCCATTAGGTGTACTGGTTACTGACAACCATTCACCCTCTATCTGACTGAAGTGTGCTACAAGAATCACAAACTGCGAAACCTGGCCCATCCACCAAAACACTGCAACTGCACAACAATGCAATAAACTACTGTATTTCATGTATGTTTTTATGCATACCTGCAGAGACAACTACGTATGTAAATATGGCACTAGTGCATTTTTGTCTAAATTTTGTTTGTAATTACGTAGTAGCCTAACAGCATTTTTTTCATAATTTTTCTTCAATTAATTTGGGCAAAAAAGTCACTGTTAGCAAAAGATTTGGGTTCTTAATGTTTCTAAATATCTTATCCATAATTTTATGAGCTCATTTTTAGGAACTGAGTGGCCTGTAAAATCTGAAACAGCCTGTATCCTGTAGGCAAAAAATGTAACACATACCGGTATTACAAATCCCTAATGTTATTCATTAATTTTTAACATGTAAGTAGAACCTCACTATAAACAACCCCTCACGGTTCCCGAGAACAGGGACGTTCTAAAGGGGCAGGCACTATAAATACAATAAAACCCCTATTTCTACCCCCACGGTTCCCAAGAATATAATCATTATAGAGATGCAGGCGTAATACAAGGGGGCCATTGTACAGGAATTTTACTGTACCACTAACGCTGGTGATGATCGTCACACATCCACCACTGACAAACCTAAATCCTGACTAAGGTACTGTTATTTCATATCTAATCCCAACATTTCTCACTTTATCTATAAATTCCACGACCATGCATTAGAAACACATAAGAACAGGAATAAATCACTCACCATTCATTTCCTTCATGGCCTTGATGAAGTCTTGTGGATCCTTGAAGCTCACAAACCCAAAGCCTTTTGTCTTATTGGTGCGCTTGTCCCGCACCACCTTCGCCTTCAAGAAGGAAGAGTATTTGCTGAACGCCCTCACAAGAATCTCATCTGTCACATCATTTCCCAGGTCACCGCAGAATATTCTGAAGTCGTCTGTCAAACAACAAAACTCACTGCTACACGCACAGTCCAAGACAACTACGTACAGTACTACTACTTTATTCAAGAACTGTCCTTTCAAATGAACACACTTCTCCATCTACCAACGTGTGAACTGGAAACTATCAAAAAACCAATGTATTGCATTTAGCTCGAAATGAATACATACTACCCTAAATCTACCCCCAATACAGAAAAAATTTTTCAGGACAACATACTGTACGTAAGACTACCCATGTGAAATACTGAAAAAAATATTTAGGTTACACAGAATTTTGCATGAACATACATATAATCAAACCCTTCTAAAATACATAAGTATACATAAGAATTGTGGGAAACAGGCAGCTAGGCTAACAAAGTAATGTAACAGATATAGGTACAAGTACTTACAGTTGATACTTGTAAATAGGTACACACACACGAAGGGACGACACACATTTTTCCGCGGAAGTACAGTTGCGACGTTTCACGAGTATTAAACTGGCTTCCTCGGGCGGCAAGACGTGACACACTGCACTCCAGCAGCAGTGTGTGCAGTGCAGTGTGCCATGTCTTGCCGCCCGAGGAAGCCAGTTTAATACTGGCGAAACGTCGCAACCGCGCTTCCGCGGAAAAATGTGTGTCGTCCCTTTGTGTGTGTGTGTACCTATTTACAAGTATCAACTGTAAGTACTTGTACCTAGGTATATCTGTTACATTACTTTAAAACACATAAGTGTTATAGATAGCATGACAGTATAAGTTATGTGATTTATTTAGATAAAAATAAAACTATCTTAAAAAAAACATGAAGGTACAACCTGGATGCATGGATTCAACATTTTTTTTTACACTGCACAACTTCACCTGCCACAAAATTACCCACTGAAATACTAACTCAACTCGTCCCTCCCACTTCTACATGATCTACTTAAGAAGTTCCCCCTTAAAAAGTTTGAATAGTTTTTACTATATCTATAAACACAACAGAAATTTGACCCTTATAAGAAGTCTCATCGTTGTGTCACATGTTTTTCTGTTCGTGTTCTGTTTCATATCATCATTGTCATATTTTTATTTTATTTTGCGGTTCATGTTTTTTCTGTTTGTCCCTTTGCCAAAGCAGGCCTCAAACTTGGGTTGTCTGCCTTGGTGGTGTCTGGATTTTTCTATTTTATTTTCTTATTAGGCTGTTCTTATTTTATTTTTATCTGACCCGATTCCATCAACGGATTTTTATGTTGTGTATGTATCCTGTTGACAAAAGCATACTCTGCTTATTTATGTTCTTCTATTATCTTTAGTTTTCTCTGACAAACAGCTACATCACAATGGAGTATGTGCAAAAAAACTAAATCCAGTCATGGTGAAGGTTGAAATTAGCATTACACAGATTTGTTTCTTAGTAAAATCACTAGCTGTTTTACAAATATTTGTGTACACCACTTACTAACCAGATTTCCATGGCTGATACAATGCCTTTAGCTTATTTACTTACAAAAATTTAATTAAAAATACCATAAATGCAGCTTAATTCATAACCATATAGGAATACAAAGTGGATGAACAGAAGGACTGATGACTGATTAACCGACCATATGGGCTCCACATACCAACCTTGTATCTACACAGAAAATCAATGTTAAATAAATAACTTCTTGATCAACTAATTTAAAAGCTAATACTTTCAGGCAAACAGTATTCTATAGTAGAACATAAATTTTTACAAACTTGGATTTAACGAAACATTGATTGAGTACAAGATTTTTGGAATCGTGACATATCGTTTAATTGGGGTTCTACTGTACATGGAATTACTTAAAATAATGTCATTAAAAAAAGACATTCTAGAAATTTTATTTGCTCATCATTTTTATGTTACCTTAAACATTTACTTTTTATATTACACATATTTGGAATACAATTTGTCTTTAAAACTGAGACACTGACTTAGAATTACCTTGGTATACAGAGCACTTCAGTTCCCTCAAAACTATGATTTTATTCCACAGTTAATAAACATTGCTTAACAAAATCCCTGCTTTTTTACAATATTGGTTTGCACAGGACAAGACAAGTTTCTATATAAAAATTTGAAATGTGCAAAAATTGAATTGTGTAAATACATGAAGTATAAAATGATTTACTGTCTTCACACATGAATGCCAGCCAGGCTTGAGTTCAGAAGTCTAGAGTTGACAGCAACTGTAGATGACTGACAAGACAATCGTAGCACAAAGCACAAACAAATACGACTCACCATCCTCCCAATCGAGTAGTGAGTTATCCTCCCAAGTCTGCCCGCCAGCCATCCGGATTATCTTCTTGTTCTTCTTTTCCTTCTTCTTACCGGTGGTGGGAGCACTGGCCAGCTCGTCGACAGCGACCGGCCCTACAGTCACAGTGGTGGTCGTCTTCACCTGCAATGTCAACAACAGACGGTGCAACACCGAATTAGAAGAGTACGATTAAAAAATTGTGGTTATTCCCAAGTTTGTGAGTTTTGTTTTCGAGAACAATGGGTGTTAGATTTGACGAAAAATAAACATGGATAAAGTTTATATAAAGAACAATAAATGATACAGTCCACAATCAAAATAAAAACAATAGAGGCACTATGCAACAGTAAAGAAAATACAAGTACATAACGTGAAAATACAGTAAGTCACTTTAGTACTAATCCAAAAAACTCATATCAACATGTACAGTACATATGATTATTTTTTCTCATTTTCAAATTTTTACACTTGATTCTCAGGTTGTTATTTATACCATTTTTGCCAGGTTCCTTGAGTGGTGCAAAAAAAAAAAAATACTGTACGCTTAACTCTAAAGTAACTAAAACAACAAAATTCTGTAAAGCGTAATTCAGGACAATTTGTGGTGCCACAACAAAATGTACCTAGTGGGGATTTTATTTAATTACAACATGATGGATGTACTAGAGTAGATAAACAAAATTTCTTTTGGTTTGCTGATAGAACCCTACACCATCACAACTTGTTCGGACCATGCCAAAGATTTTTTTCCCTCACTTTTTTTTATCTATTTTCAAAATTCTCTGCTCTTCTTTACTACAGATAAAGCCCACTTACTGTATTTGTGTGACTTGAAGATTGGACAACTCCCAATTTTCCGCAAAATTTGAAACGAAGCAACTTCACTGATTATACGCAGCTCATGACAAAGTGAGCACTTTTTTTCAATTCTGCGAATTTGTCCTCCATCCTGTGTAAGTAATAAAACAGTGTATTTTAAATTGCATTAAGTCAAAATAAAATGGTATATTTTTTGACTTTCATTCTTGACAAGGCGTTCTTCAAAAGTGCTCACTATACAACGAACAGGTTTATAGGTAAATCACTTTTCTGCTAAATCCAAGGTTCCTAAATTAAATTTATCTTACTATCGGACCTTGCAAATGAGAGAAAGAAAGAAAGAGAGAGAGAGAGAGAGAGAGACACGCGCACACACACACCCACAGTATATTTGACATATTTTTAAGGTGGATAATTGAATTATGTACCACATATAAAAGTTTTTATTTCCTTCATGCCACAACTGAATTGTTGCCTACAACTCTTACATTACTTGTAACAATGGCTATAACAGGCACTCACCTTATCCACAATCTCACGGGCTCTGTTGGTCGACTCCATCTGCAACTTGTTTCCACCGGGCTGCTTCTTGTTGCCAACAATGCTGATCACAGGGCTGCTCACAACATCCGCACCACTCTTCTTTTCTACTTCTAGTTCTCGAGGCTCGACAATTGGCTCTGCTGGCATGATGATGTGTCCTGTTAAGTTCTTGGGGTTGTAGATAAGCGGTGTCGCACTAAAAACCAAACCAAATTAAAATTTCAAGGTACAACTACTGTATGTATGTTAGATCCAGTATATTTTAGTCAGAAGATTTGCAAGACCTCAATTAGGTACGTCTTACAAACTCAAAGAATGTCATTACAAGTCACAGAAATTCATGACTAGCTACACGAGCGTACCCAGGGGGGTGGTTTCGGGGGTTAAAAACCCTCCCGAAATGTCAGTTTCCTTATCTAGGTATTATATTTTACATTACAAAAGATAGAATATACTACAAAAACAACCAAAATGTTAATAAAATATATTAACATTACATTTAAAAACCTCAAACACAGATGACATTGAAACGTTTATGCAAGATGAGAGTTCAAAACCCCCTCTGAAAACTATTCCTAGGTACGCCAGTGACTAGCTGTAGCTAGTGAATACAAGTCACGCAAGTCAAAAAGCCATGCAAAAAAATAATTTTTAGTCACAAGTTATGGAAAATCATATTAAGCCATGGAATGTCATAACATCCTATAGAAATAAATGGCTAAATGTAGTAAGTCGTTCAAAGTTGTAACATTTCATTGGATATTATGGAAAGTAGTGGCAAGTCATTGTAATTTACGGCAAGTCATGGCAATTTACAGCAAGTTATCACAACTCTAAGTAAACCCAGGGCAATCCAAGGTAACTCAAGGGAGAATGTAACAAATGTGGTCACCCACGGTAACTCGGGGATTATGTGGTCAACTCAGGGCAAATCAACGCATTTCACATCAACTCAGGGTAACTGCACAACACAAAACCTCTCAGTGCAATTTAGTGCAAGTTGGTACAGCTTAGTGTAACTTAGAATAACCTGGTGCAGCTTAGTGAAACTTAAATCAACCTAATGCAGCTTAGTGTAACTTAAATCAACCTAATGCAGCTTAGTGTAACTTAGATCAACCTAATACAGCTTAGTGCAACTTAGATCAACCTAATACAGATTAGTGAAACTTAATGCACATTAATGCAAACAGTGCAACATATTGTAAATTATTAGGTAAAGATTGTTTAGATCTGGTTTGGGATAGAGTTAGGTTAGAATGGGTCAGGTTAGGTTGGGTTAGGTTTGGTTATCATAGGTTGGGTTTGGCTGGGTTAGGTTAGGTTGGGTTATGTAGAGTTGGAAAAAGTTAGTTCGGGTTACATTAGGTTGAGTTAGGATAGGTTAGGCTATGTCTGGTTAGAATATATTGCACTTTGTTAAGTTGGGTAGGTTGGGTTATGTCAGATTAGGTTAGGTAAGATTAGGTTAGGTTGGCTTAGGGTAGGTTCACTTAGGTGGTATGGGTTAGCTTAGAGTCAGTTGGGTTAGGTTAGACACATCTGGCCCAGCAACACTCACCTGACAACTGGTGACTGCTGTGGGCCTTGAGGGGGGATCGGCATCATCTGTGGCTGAGGGGGCATCATGCCGCGCGGACCCATGCCCTCCATGTTCATGGGCGGACCCATGAAAGGTGGCCCGGGCCTATTCATACCCATGTTCATGCCCATGTTCATTGGGTGAGGGCCCATGAAACCCATCGGGTGCGAATGCGGGGGCCCAGGCATCATCACGGGCGGACCAGGGGGTGGCCCCATTTGCATGGGTCGCATCTCTGTGGAGAGAATAAATAACACAAGTTCACAATCTGTTGGTATAACATATCCTGTAAATTTATTATTTAAAAAAAAAACTATCAGTTATTTTGAACTGTCACAGAAATCACTGGTAGAAGAGCATTACATAAAAAACAATGATTTCTAATTCACACAAAAAAAGTTTGTTTTCTAATTTTTTTTTTCTTGGGCCAACAATTAAGAGCAGTGAGCCTCACTACTGGAGTTTTTGTTTTTCATGTTAATACTACTTTACAAATAAAAATCCCAAAAATTACCCAGTGAATGCGAAAAACTAATAAATAAATAAATTATTTTCAGAGAGGAAAAAATGGTAATAATGACATACGAAAATATTTCTTCTATACATTGTCGTGTGTGTAAATCAGTATATGTCAAAAGCCATGGCTCCACTGACTATTAGAAAAGTATTAATTAATAGTAAATTGTTTTCATAACAAGAATGCTCTACCTTTGCTATGGTTTTCTTTTTTTCGTTAGTGAATTTTCAATCCTCATCCTAGTCATTCTTATATCTTCCCCAGCAAAACATGGTACTCCAGCAAATAATACTACAGAAAAGGATGAGTAATGTAAGAAGAGATGGCAACATTGAAGTACCTGTTTAATAAGTAATGTCTTCGGTTACCCAACTACTGTACTCAATATTATCATGACAATATACATCTTTCTCCAGCTGTGACAGTACAGTGATTTAAATATTAAACAGAAAGTAGCATGTTTTGAAAAGCAAAAGCCATAAAAAATTATTACTCGTATATTTCAGAATAATTTTGTTCTGGGTGTGTTTATTTTATGCGCTGGTTAGTCTAATGTAATAACTGGTCGCAAGAACGCCCCAAGAGTCTCTGCTTCTTTCTACGTTCGACAGTCTGGTGACACCACTAACAAACATACACTCAATGGAAGCTAATGTTATTAGCTTTCTGCAACTAGGTGAGTCCTGTTTTTGTAAGGCTACTGGTCAGCAGCCACTGAAAACTTTACAATTTACATTGTGTAACCACCAAACTTGCAGTTCCTAGTGAGGTTCTTATATACAGCTTATGTATCTGTAAGCCCTGCCTTGCTCCGCTGTACTCACGTGCTATGACATGCACAAGACATTATTGTAACCATTAAGGGCATGGGGCCCAGAGTTACTATATGTTTGATGATAATTATTTTTTATAACATAGACGGGAGCCAATATCGTAAAATTGCTCTGTAACTTTGTTGTGACTGATTTTAACTACATACTGTAATTTTTTCGAGACAGAAGACAGCCTGACAGTAGCTAACTAGTAAATTAACGAAATTTCCTTTAAACTGATAAATTAGCTCAAATCTGTATACAATATCTCTCGAAAAATTACATTACATAGTTAAACCAATTTGCAACAAAGTTACAGAGCAATTTTACAATATCGACCGTTGTATGGGTTTTAAATAATAATTATCTCGAAAGCGGAGATGCAAGATAACAGATTTTATTTTGGCTCAGGCCCATGCCCTTAACAGGGTGTCCACTGATATTCAGTTTTGGAATTCCCTGACTTTTCCCTGTTTTCCAGATAATATCTGTTAATTTTCCCTGACCTATTATCGGCAAAACTGGAACTTTTTAAGGCCTGCATCGGCCAAATGGCTAGTGTGATCGCTTCACAGTAACCGGTCACTCCTGTATTTTGCTTGTGAAAATAGTGCTGGGACTTTGGTGAGGTTTCTCAAGGGTATTTCTTATCTTAACCCTGGTTAATCCCAATCTTAATCCTGGTTATTCCCAACTTCCTTCACCCTCATCGGTGCTCAAGACCCAAAATGTTACAAGCTGTCCTAACTTCTTGGCTGAATTGATATCTTTGATTCCATAATTTTACATCAACACAGCACATTTGAAATAAATAGCTTTAATGGAACAACATTAAAAGAATTGGACACATGCATTTGAATCACAGACTACATACTAAGCGACTCAATATGTTGAATAAAATATGAAAAACAATTTTATATCAAAAAAATTAAATCAGGTTTCCCTGCAGTGAATGTAACCAGAAGCGCTTACAAATAAATTTCTTGCGACAGCTAAATTGTAACAATTTAACTATTCAGTACTACAAAAATGTTTATTCTGGGCTATTTTGTATCATTTTACCCTGACCCAAATGAAAATTCCCTGATATTTCCCTGACTTTTCCCTGTTTTCCAGGTTTTCCCTGTCGGTGGACACTCTGCTTAAGGACAGTGCCTGCTGTTATTTTATGTGGTACATCCGGACGACTACGGGCATGCCAACAACACTGTATTACATGAACGAAAAATACCAAGCATGTGACCAGCACTGTAGTCGTCAGGGCCCTACCAAACACACTCGACAGATTCATGCCTCCTGGACATGAACGTTACCAAAAAGTAAGTAGTAGCTAGGTGTTTCCCTTAAAATTGGATCTTCAGAAACTTCACTGGTGGACACCAGTTCTAAGCTTAACCTAAGGTGAAATGTCTATAAACAAATGCACAGCAGCGATTTGAATATATAGCAAACTGTGTAGTACAAGCCACGTGTTTATTACTAAACAGCAAAGAAGCTACCTACCAAAGCAAAAGAAACAAATGTTACCATAGAATGTCTGTAAAAGAATTCCAGAGACAATAATATTTCACATAACTGGTTGAGAAGTTTAGTATGCCTTAACAAATAAAATAAATGGAAAAGAAAAAAAAAACAGATCCAGTAGACTGTAACAACTTACAGCAAGGTTTAGAATTGATTAATAAAAATGTTCTAACAAATAATTA
The DNA here is from genome assembly GCA_003012365.1 of Medauroidea extradentata. NCBI lineage: Eukaryota > Metazoa > Arthropoda > Insecta > Phasmatodea > Phasmatidae > Medauroidea > Medauroidea extradentata. The sequence continues at coordinate 25,701 of PNEQ01006075.1, forward strand.
TTTTTTCTGAAATCTAAACAATTTACATGACACACCTAAATATATTCAGAATACATTGTTTTGGAACAAAACCAGTAGGCCTAATGCAGGCTCGTAAAAACCTCCACTAAATTAATTTTGTTCCTGCTTGCCACTCAATCCAAGGCAGAGCCTGTCTAGTGAGTGAACGGCATGCAACGCAATGAGAGGAGTTGGTACAGCAAATTGCATGAGAAGTGGGTGACTCTACGTACAAAATATTATCCAATTTTAGACTAGAAACTATTGTAATGTTGTCTGTCCACGAATATTATGAAAATAAAAAAATCATATTCATGCCAAAGTATTTTAATGTTACTGCAGAAGAAAGGTTACTCACGATGCCGCACTGGCTGGCCTCGCTGCACCTGGTGTGGGATGAGCATGGGTGGAGGTGGGGGAGGCGGCGGGGGTGGCATCTGCTGGAACGGGGGTATCTCCTGCATGGGCGGGACGAACTGCATGTGAGGCGGGAGCTCCGGCATCATGGGGCCCGACTGCTGCTCCTCCAGACGCCGCTGCACCTGGCTGTATGTGTTGGACCCTATCACAGGCCTCAAGGGAGGAGCCGCTGCAGGTGGCGGGGGTGGCGGCGGGGCAAGGACAGGCAAGGCGATCTCCGCCTCAAACCTGTGGTAATATCATGAAGAATTGCGTGAAGACAACCATACACTGGTTTAACACTCAGCACTTTAGACAGGGAATTCCTACTGAAGCCCAGGGCTTGACATAAAACAAAATATGTATTTTCAAAAAACTAAACGAATATGAAGATATGAACTAGTTTCTTCAAGATCCTCCTTATTACTTAATCACTGTAATGAATTACTTAAATACAAATAATTTTTTAAACTAAACATATTTTAGGCTGAAGTTTGGAAGGTAAATGTTAATTTTTTATGTTCGTTTTTGAATTTAAAAATTAAGAAATTATATTGTAAATATCATAATTATTGAGTTCTTAGTAATTTTTTTTTACTAATTATATTTTCAAAAATATTTACCAGGAATGTATTACTAATAAATATTTTCCTGATATCAACATCAAAACGTTTGTATTGTATAGATGGAAGATGACTTATACTAATTCTATTATTATTGACGGTCTCAATCACCTTCGCAACATGAAATAATTTATGAGCACCGAGTTAATACACACACATATTTTTAAGCAAACTCGTCATTATCAACAACATCTGTTGACACATTCCATGTGGCAGGGTCAGTCCAGTCAATTGCCTGAACCTTCCTCTGTCTTTCCTATCCCCCTTTCTTCTACTATCACTTTCGCCAAGGCTTCCCCTCCCGTCCTTACTCTCTCAATCACTTGCTCTTCCCATTTCTCATTTGTCCTCCTCACAGTCTTTTACTCTGCTACTCTAATTCAGATATCCTTCCTGGTAACCTCTAACCTTTTATCTTTTTGTTCTCGGCAAAAATTTTAACAATATATTTAAACATTCTTTCCACAGCACCTACCACTAAATTTCCCGAGAATATGATGGTATATGATATGGTGATAGTTTGACTAAAATAGGAGGAGAGAACGAAACAGGGGCTACGATACCCCGTCACCAGGCTGCACCCAACTACACGAGAGAAGTCTAAATCTAAATGATGACATTGATTTTGAATCTGTATTACAGGGTGTCTACCAGATTGTAAAAGTACAATTTAGTGACTTTTTAATGACGTTTTCTTGAAAAATTGTTCAAAAAGAATTAATTAAAATTTTTTTTAACAAGTGCAACACGGCCAACAGTTTTCATTATGTTTCCTCCAACTGCTGATAGCACGAAGCATGTCCAATTTTAAAATGTGTAATCAACGTATACCTACATTTAAGATTACTATGATAACTAATATACAATATACAAACAAATTAGTGACTATTGAAGGACTTTCGTGACCTTTTTAACAAATCGTAACTTTTTTGGGACTTTCATGACTTCAGGGACCTAGTAGACACCCTGTGTAATCTTAACATTTCGGAGCTGCCACTAATCTACATAATTACACAAAATTGCAGTTTAGACATCATTTGCTTAACAAAAGCCTTGCGCAAACATGTTGCAACGCTCCCCTGGTAATGATCAGGGGAAACCATCCCCAAAACATCACCAAGACAATGTGACCAAAACTGTCTCTCCCTAGACATTTATTGGATTTTGTTTTCTAACATGAAATCTTTGCCTGAGACAAAAAAAAAAAAAAAAAAAAAAAAAAAAAAAAAAAAAAAAAAAAAAAAAAAAAAAAAAAAAAAAAAAAAAAAAAAAAAAAAAAAAAAAAAAAAAAAAAAAAATATATATATATATATATATATGAAAAAGAACAAACTTTAAACAATATCAAAATTTATTAATTACTTGCAATTTCAAATACAAATATATCATAAATATTATACTATCATTGTAACAATTAACTGTCATACACAAAATATACCAAAAAAAATTATAAATTTATCGCTTTACAAATGCCATACATAAAACAGAAATAAATATTACTTGGCCAGCAGTAAATACTTCTCTAGAATTACATTAAAAATTACTTGGCCTCCAAAATTTAAACAGTAAGTATTTCTCTGGAATTACTTTAAAATACTTGGCCTCCAAAATTTAAATAGTAAGTATTTCTCTGGGATTACATTAAAAATACTTGGCCTCCAAAATGTAACAGTAAATATTTCTCTGGAATTACATTAAAAATACTTGGCCTCCAAAACTTAACATTTAATACATAGAATATATGATCGCACATGGATCAACCTCAATTTAAGACAGTAACACAATTCTGGCCGCTACTTAACTTAACTGTGGCACCAACAGCATTACCGCTCAGGAAAACGATGCTGAAAACTTAAAGTCTCCTCTCTCTGCATTAAGTCTCCGAATCCGAGAGACTCTCAACCAGAGCCTCCTCCCTTCTCTCTATTACATGTCCAAACTCCGCTATTTATTAAAATTAGTAACCAATCACAGTTCAGACACATTACATCATTACAAACGTCCTGCCCTCTATACGATTCCCGCGCCATCTATACGCTTGCAGCGCTATCTATAATAATCAACATGAGTGCCAACTTGCGAATCCAAAACCCTTGTCTTCAAACCTCTTCGCTTCGATGACGTCATCCCCGATGACGTGAACAAGCAAACAATTCGTTCCTCTGCTCAGTTGCCTGCTGTCCGTCGGAGAACACACCAGCACAGCTTGTCGTCAGCACCAGGTAAGGTGCATTTTACCCTCCGCACACAGCAAAACGTACAGATATATACTATAGTTTTCCTTGAAATAGACGAAAGAGTGTCTCAATGTTACGCCTCATAACCTCTAGCTTACGCTTGCAATGCCCCTTAGTAAAACTACAAAATAGAAAAAACTACAGTACATCTTCCAGCCACAGTTAGACTACAGCCCTGTGGAAGGATTTCCTCAACTGAGCTTCTCTATCTCCCTCTCACCCTCGTCCTCCACGCCATTTTTCTGAACGCCTCAACACTCTCTGCTGCCAAACATAATACACCCAGCCCATTCCATTAGCTTACAGTTCTTACCAACATGGAGTGTTTACCTCTCTCCATTCCGTTTATAAAATAAAGTTTATTCAGAATTCAAAAATGGTTGTTGTGTTAATTAAAGCTTATTTTGTAGTGCATAGTGAATTATTTCATCATGTTTAAATGCAGACGTCATTATTTCTATGGGGAATCTAACCAATATGCATTTCATTTACGTTCAGCAACTCAGATTGCTGAGTACTGATGGTGTTCCATTTGGCCTTTTACTGGCCAGTCAATTCAGCAGCAAATGCAATGCAGCCTAATTCAGCAAGCTGTTACCCATTCTAAACACACTTCCCAGCTGTCCCAGAGCCTGCCTGCCCTTCTTAACCACTCACTCCTGCACAACAACCCCCAAGTATTTGTAGCTAGTGACCTTCCCTTGACACCTCACCCACTCACCAGTATTTTGTCTTACTCACCCTCTTTGTCTTTCCTATGTTTATTTTCATCCCATTGCTTTTCATGTAGTCTCTGTCACCACATGCTTTAACACCAAATTAACAAGTCTGAGAGCTCTCATCTATCTCAGTGATCTTACTTCCTCACTTACATATTTCCATTTAACCAGTCGGGCCGATTAAATATCACTTTCTATAGGTGCAACGCAAAATTTACACCTGCTTTGAGTCTGGTTGCTATGCATAGGAATTAAACACGCGCAATACAAGACCAGTTTAACTTGCAAACTAAATAAGTGTTTTGGACACACACCACTGCAGCACAGAGAAGACACACAAAGAAAAGACAAGTAGGTAAACAAAAGGACTTTGTTCGCCAGTTGCCGGATGCAAACAAAGTCCTTTTGTTTGTTTACTTGTCTCTATCGCATAATACATCAATTTTTCTACCACTTTCACCAGCTCTGAACATGTATCGCTTGGTGATCTCTGCACCATAAATAATTGCATTTTCCTCCTTTTCCCTGTGATTTTAAACAGCAACACCTCCTCATTAGCTCCCACCCATGTGGTTCAACATCCAAACCTAGTATAATAAGTACAGCCACCATTCCGGCCCTCCCTTCCTGTCACACCTGTACACACTGTATCTGGCCTTGCATACTTCTTAGTCAATGACCCCCCTGTCCAGCCATGTCTCCACTGTCACTACCACTTCCACACCATGCACTTGTATGATCGTCCACAGATCATATCACTTATTTAGTAAACTCCTGCAGTTCCCTACCAGAACCCTACTGCAACCTGTCCTATCCCCCATACTAGATCCCCAAGTACATGCCCTCCTTCAATCCTCATATCTCATGTCTCTGTCTGTTAGTCCTGTCTTCCCTCTGCTAACCTACTTCTCTTCAGGCACCCTGCAGTTTTCCTTCCTACAGATAGCTTAATGTTACCGTACACAGTTCTGTCAGGTGCATCTAGTCCTGTCCAATACTTTCCAAAAATACAAGGGTACATCTGGATTTGAATCTTTGTCCCTGAACATGTTGATTGTTCATTTTACCACCACACAAACTCAACTTACAGAACAAACATTCCCAAAAACTTTGTGTAGATAAGTGTTGCTATTAGTATTAAAACTATATGTCCACTGCGTAGCTTTAACAATGGCTAAATTTAACTGATAAATGCAAATAAATCACTAGTGCCATGTTCAAATTCAGTGCAACGTACCCTTGATCACTTGTCCTTGAGCCCTAAATGACGTGCTAGAATCGCCGTAAGAAATAACCATAAAAATTGAACAAACACTTTTGACAGATGCATGCTCCAACACACTGTACCGCTACTTAGCCGCCATAAGACCGTAACAGGGATAGAAACCTGTCTACTTCTTACGGTGCGGTTACTGTTATTTTTATACTGCTACTTTACTGGCAATGTAGCACGGGCTTAAGATCTTGTTCCCTAGGCTGAAGGGGACATACTAGGGTGTATATGAGTCCTTGCTGTGAATTCAAACAGCGGCATGTGTCACATCACTTCCGCGATGAACTTTTCAAAGGCTTGAAGCGTGGCAAAGGCCCTTAGACGACCAAATCGAACACGGCTTCGATTAATTACTATGTTAAAATGACAGTCTTCATTTGTGTATGTACACAAACATTGTTTTTATGTATATAAGTTATGAGTACATGAGTGTGTAATGGACAGTAATAAATAAAATGAAGATAAATGTGGGAAAAACAAAAGTGGTACGTTTCACAAAGAAAAATAATAGGGAGGAGAAAGTTTACAAATTGGGGTGCTCAGGATATAGGGGATGCCCAGGAGTATAAATATTTAGGGGTGATGTTGCAGGGAGACCTTGGGTGGACAAAACAGGTGCAGCGAGTGGTTTCTAAGGGGAGGAGGGCCTTGGGGATGATGGGAAGGGTTTTGAAGGGTGCGAGTAGGGAGGTAAAGGAGAAGGCATATAAGTCTATGATTAGGCCTATGCTGGAGTACACAGCTGCAGTATGGGACCCATATGTGGGAGTGGAGGTGGGCGAGCTGGAGAAGGTTCAACGTAGGGCGGCAAGATGGGTGATAAATAGGTGGAGAAGACAGGGGCAGGTAGGAGAGGATGAAAAGAATTACAGACCATCCTTAATGATGAAGGATATGGGGTGGTGCCCCCTGAAGGACAGGAGGAAGGTGGAGAGACTGGTCAGGATGTATAGGATGTTGAATGATGGGGGGGAGGGAGGTTGGAGCAGGCTGGGTGAGAGGTTGACCAGGGGACTGTATAGAAGGAGGAGAGACAACGGCTTCAAGCTTCAGAGGGTGTGGAGGAGGACCGAGAGGGGGAGACAGTCTATGCTTGTGATGACTGTGAGGGATTGGAATGTTTTGGGTGAGGACGTATTGACGAAGGGGAGTGTTGGTGGGTTCAGAATAGCATTGGAAATGCTGGGGAACTAAGAGGGAGCAGGTGACTTGCCACCGGGCGGAAGCCCATTTGCGAGTGAAAATTATTATTATTATTATGTTTCTGTATATAATATTAATTTTGTAATTTATTTGATATTTATTGGTACTCAGTATAAAGGTAAGTATCAAGAATCACTACTCATCGTGTACCAGCCAAACTATTGGTTTTACATGTAAAGTTTATTAATAAAAAATGTTTCCACAGTAGTGACAAGTAGTCGTACGTAAAGAAACATTTAGTCTCACCTGTTCATTTCATCTTCCATTAGTTTCAGTTTTTCGTTGTTTATGTTCGCCATTGTTAATAACTTTTAATCACACAAACTAGATTATCCAGTCACTCACACCAAGATTCCTCTCTTTTCTAACCTATTATTTTCTCAAATTTGTAAACACCATAGACAACAACCACAAGCACATGTACAAATAAGTCCCTACTCAGACCTACGATATTAAAAATTAGAGAACATGGTCTATAAAACCTGTGAAACCATGCTTGAAGGCAATTGCAATAAATAATAACATTTTGTTGAACATATTTAATTTTAAAGAAATATTTCCATACACCATACACCTGTTATGACTATTTTATTTCTGTAAGTTGTACTGTACGTTGATTTGTGATTTTTTTTTGTTACAGGACATCTTAAAAGGGCATTTTTCTACTTCATCCGCCTCCCTAAATTCTTGCAATTTTTTATGAGCACTTTAACTCTCATTTGACCATTTGACGCCAAAATTCTTCAGATTATTTTTATTTTCCCGATTTTTTGACTTCTGGTATGAATTTGTCTGTGTTGATTAAAATGTCACCTGGTCAAACTGCCTTTTGTTAAATTCTTTTTTTTTCTTTTACATTTAAGTAATATTTTTTAAACGTACAATGTTCTACATAAAAAAATTGAATTGTTACTAGTTGACTGCATTATTAACTGTATATATTTGATTTAACGTGGCCAATTCGGGTATTAGGAGAATGTGGGGTCTCACGATCTGAAACAACGACTGAAAATGACTGCAGCATGACCACATGACAGAATTGAGTGCCAATTAAGAGTGTTCTCATGAAAAAATTATTTTTATATTTGTACGGCATAATGTTTGTCTTATAGACATTACTTTCCTAACAGCCTAGTAATATTGCCTGCACGTCAGACAGTAAAATTGAAATGTTGCCACAACGTAGCATGATGTTACATACATCTGCAGAAAAGGTGCAGGAAACATGTCAAAGTCTCAAGCGGGCCTGCACGTCACAACAGCGTGTTGTTCACACATCGCTGGAACGTAGCCTGCATGTCACCAAAACGTTGCCTGCACGTTTCCTGCACATCGCCAACACGTCTGCACGTTGCCAGCACTTCGAAAGCACTTGACATGGACATTGTTATAACATTGACAGCCTTATTTCAAAACTTCTAAAGCCTTTTTTTATCTTCCATACACCTTTTAACCAAGTGCAAATATTTACCATATCATCAATTAAAATCAGAATGATGACGAAATATGATAACAAATATCACTATTGTTTGTACTGATATTTATCATTTGGATGCTCAAAGGGTGACATCCAGCATGGAACGTTGCCCCTCTTTCGTGGTATTTATTTATTTTAAATAGACACCAGCTGATCCCGTGAGTGAGCAAAGTGCTCATGGGATGTGGGTGTTGTCATTGAATAAATAAATTTACATTGACAACACAAAACAATAAGTAAAACAAACATACATGAACAGATGTAAGCAAATACAAAATTTACATAAACTGTTTAACTTAAAGGCCGCCGACCAATAAAAAATAAATCTCATAGCCTGGCACAAACATTACACACACTCGACATCGCAAGGGCGGCGTGTAGGCGCAGCTGTCTCTTACGCGCACGTGGTCGGGTGCGATTCCGTATGTGCAGGCGGTACTGCCGCTTCTGCCATTCCGTAACCATGGGTGTGGTGCGCACAATGGCCATTGATAGACGAGCGCGGGTGTCGCGCGTCAAATGCCCCCCTCCAGGGAGCCCATCTGCACACCACGATGTCGCCGCCACCTTACCTGCAGCGGGGGTAACTCCATTGACTGGCTTGTCGAGTGCGGAGCTGATACCTGCAGGGCTGCAGTGGCTGATGACGTCGCGGCGCTGCTGCCACTATCTGGGACGCCGGACTATCCCGGCATGTGGTGCAACCAGGACGTATCCCATGCCCTGGATGTGTCAACCGACGGGGTGGCGGTGAGCCTCCCCCATCCTGCAGATGTACTTCAGGGTCTGTGTCGCCCAGGGGCGGCTGCCGAGGTGGCCACGGAGCTGGGTCCTAGCCAGTCGTGGTGGGGAGGGGTGGTGTGTGCGTGTGGTCCTCCCCGTTGTGCAGCGCTGGTGGCACCCGTGTCGTAAGTACTGGTAGCCTGCGACAGACCGGAAGCCGTTGTGCTGTCATCCCAGTCCAGTGGCAACTAGGCAGATAACTTGCTGGTCCTTCCTTGGGGCCCGTCGTGACCAGGCAGTCCAGTTACCGCCATACCTGGTGCAGCGCCGTTGGGGCGGGGTCGGGCTGTGTCAGCAGGTGGCGTCTCGATGCCAGTTGTCGAGGCGCGTACTACTCCGTTGGCAGGCAATAGTTGCCCTGCTGTGAATCCTCGGTTGTTTCTTGGTCCGAGTGAATACGCCAGCCCTTCCTCACTGGTGTCGACTGGCTCTCTGTGTCTGCTGCCTCCTGTTGCCACAGTCGGCAGGGTCTTGCTCACAAAGAGGCACATTATGCACCCAGTGTAGGTACCGTCTCCTGTATGCGGGGTGACAGGTGGCCCTGTACCCTGGAGGTCTGCTATGGGTAGAGTGGTGGGGTCGGGAGCCCCGACGTTTCGGCCGTGAGCAGCGCTTCTTAGGTCAGTGAGGGAGGGGGACTAGCTTTCGGAGGAGCTAGTGACTATGAGGGGATGTTGGAAAGTTTAAGAGGGGTATGGTTGGTGAGTGTAGAAGAGGGTCTAGTTTGCCACAGGGCGTTTTCCCAACTGTTAGTGAACTAATATTAATAATAATTATTATTATTATTGCAACATAACATGCTACTGTTTCGTGAAAAATATTTTATGAACTTGTGGTAATAACGAAAAATGTGTAACTTTAGGTAGTGTATTGTGGGGTCTTCTGGGGGGGGAGGGCATGTGCTCCTGAGTCCCTTCCCTAAATCCGCAAGTGACCCCACTATTAAGCTGTCCCCAGCTAAGCAACCAATGGCTGTTCTTCGACGTCACAGCATTATGCCAGAATTACTACTTAATGGTTCTACAAATCTATGGTTGGTCTGGTTGATGCCATCCGGTGTAAGCCTCCCGAGACATTGTCATCGTTGCCCCACCACTCAACAGCATTACCAGGTAGGCGGTAAATGATCTCTATTTCTGGCTGAATGAAAAGATAGCAAGGCCATCTGTACCCATAGTGACAAACACTATAATGTGTTAATTTAGTGTTTTCGAAATTCCTTTTTATTATATTACTTAGTGTTCCATACCTGTTAAGCTTAAATTCAGTGTAAGTGTTCTATATATTATTTTTCTCAAGTCGCCATGTCATATAGCTAACTTGCACCAACTGTGTCAACATAACTTTCTAGTGATGTAATCTTGCAATTTCATAAGTGACTATAAATATGTTACGTCGGCTGGCCTAAAAAATTTTGTCTTTATGTATTTTCTTAGTTATCAAAGGGTTAATTATAATGCCATTTTGTATTTTTCATACTCACTCTCATCTCATTGGAGGGTGATGTGTCTTGGCGGGAGCTGCAGGGAGGTCCTCTATTCTCACGCTAGCGCAAAGAATTCTTTGTTATGTTGACGTAGAGACCGTTCGTGTTCAGCTGCCATGCTCCCACGGGTCATCAACTTTTTCTTTCACCTCATCACAGTTCTCTGTAAAAGTATCTTAATTCATTTTAATCCTTTTTCGACTCTCCCGGGCTGTGCTGGTCCGGGGAAGGCGTGTGCGCTCTCCGTTTACGTACATATTTGCAACCAATTTAATACATTGAATATTTCACTGCATAAAAAGTTTCAGCCAAACACGAGGCTTATTCGCGTGCCTGCATCAAATTGTATCACCTCCATCGTCATATGATAATTCATTTTCTCTGTATTCAAACTGTACTAGGGATGTTTTCTTTAAGGTATTGTGAATTTACTATTGTAACATATGTATGGTGTACTGGGTGACTGACAACTCGGATAAATTCAGTGCTTTATTTTATGTGAGTATTTAAACAGTGTCCTGACAAGCCAATAAGTCAGGATCCTCCCATTAAATGCGTACAACTGCTACGTCGATGCAGGGTACAGGTTTCTATGGCCCAGTCTTTTCTACCACAATCCCAATTTAACAGTCTCATGTTAGTCCGAGACCACTGACAATGTTAGCGCTCGAAACCACCCTTGAATTACGTTAATACTCCGATATTTCAACCCTGTGCACCACTGCATGCATCATGGTTTAGTAGCTGGATTGCTGGGATTGTCCCTGTAGATCCTAGCAGAGATGTAGGCGACGACACAGACGGGACACATGACAGGGTGTAAACGGCCACTGGAATGTGGGTAATGTCAACGACCCCTCCTCAGAATTCCCCTAGTCACTGCCCGTCATCCTCACCACAGTCGAAGGGCTGCCATCAGTGCGGCCGCAGGTGGCGTCCCTGCCGATGGAGGTTCGCAGCGCCTGGTGGTTGCGTTGGCATTGAGGGAGCAAGAACTTTATCTTACAGCATGTCTAGGGGGTGCGAAGACTCTTCCTTGTACCTGGCAGGTAGTAATATTGTGTGCTGTTGTCTTCATGCCAATGGCGGCGATGGGCTGGGTCGAGGACTGGCCAGGCACTCAGCCGCTGATCGCAGTAGTGGCAGTACGGCTAGACTTGCCCCGGTGAGTGGTTCGCCGTGGTGACTTGTTGCTGGTCGCTCTCGTGGCCTCTGGAGAGCTAGGCTGTGAGTTCTGGGTGGCGACGTCATCAAGTACTCTGTTGTTGAGGGCTGCATCGGGCTCTTCCCCAATCGTGATGCGCTGATGCTCGTTGCACCTGTGGTCCTTTGTTGGATGTCTTGGGTATTGGAGTGTTGATCAGTGGCATCGTGCTGTTTGGTCCAGTTTTGGCAGCACTGTTGTTTATGCGTGTTATTGGCCTCGTTTTCCCAGATGTTACAGTTCGTTGTGTGCTGTGTAAGCGAGGTGGACTCCATGGTACTTGCGTTTGCACCAGTGCCTTCCCAAGTTGATGCATTGTTGCACATCATATTTCCTAACTCTCATTAGGGCATTTGGTTCCTGGCTGTTGGTGCACCCTTACTGGCCTCATGCTGCATGATATGACTGCCTAATGGCTTCACACCTCTGGATCCTTAAGCAGAACAAGACTTCCGAAAAATTCCTCGCCAATGAGGTGTTGTCGTCATTGACTCAGAGCCAGAGCTGGGCCTTGAGGTCTTGATTGTGCCATTCTGTCGGGTTCGCACATGGATGGGACTGGTCGGTTGAATGGTGTTGTACCCGCCAGATGGTGCAACACTCCTGCCACTTCCAGCATGAGAATTGTACAATGTTATCTGTGAGTAGCTATTGAAGATTTTCCAATGCGGGAAGAATTCTGTAACAAGTACGTTGGTAATATTAGTTGTCCATGCGGAAAGCAGCAGGAAGGCTTCGATCCACATGCTGAACTAGTCAGTAACTACCAACATAAACCTCTTCCCATTATCCGACCATGGATATGGACCCACCAGGTCTAGTGTGACATCTTCGAATGGTGGCAGTGGCAGTTGCAGTTGCTGTTTCGCCATTCCATCTGTTTGCGTGTTTTATATAAGTTACACTGGTGACATGCGCATACGTAGGCCTGGACTTGGCTCGTCATGCCAGTCCAGCAGTATGTTTGCCGGATATTATGGACAGGTTTGAGCAGCACCTTGAAGTGTGAGCAACCGCCCACACAATTCCAGCGACCGTTCGCGGCCTTCTTATAGCGATACCAGCCAGGATGGCCAGCATCGTCGGTGGCTAGCTGAGCGTAAGGAACGCACCCTAGAGTTACCCCAAGCCAGCCAAGTCAACTGAGCAGGTTACATTAATGCGACATCCGCCCACGTGGTAACTAACTGACCAAAACAGCTAATTACGCACGTAACAAGGAAACCAAGACCACCGCAACGTGAAGCAGCAAGTAATTTGCAAGGGACATTGGTAGTTTCGTCAGGCATGACACCGTCGCGGATCCCGAGGTGTGTACTCGCCGAAGCACGTGGAACCCTAACTTCCAGTGCGGGCGGAAGGCAAAGAAAACCCATATATCATAAAACACAGCATAATTTTAGAGAGTTAATGCAGCATTCAAACGTGTGTTTACTATGTTCCCAAAAATGAGTAATAACGTTCAACGGCTCTAAATCACGGAGCGCGACCCAGGGTGACACCAGCTGGCAGATGCGCTATCCAGATCACCGGATCACAACACCATGGTACGCGACGAAGAGGAATGGGAGGAAATGCTACCGCCGCCCCCCAACGTAAACAAAGCAGACCCCGTCACATGTACCAACATCACCATCACAGAAAACACCAACGTTGACCACTTGTACAATAACATAATAGCCTCACAGAAAACTGCACCGGACGCACTAGCCAAACAAACCCAGTGCGGACAGCAAGTGCTGGATCGTTGGCGTGTCATAGATGGCACGATAGAAACACGTCCATGCGCCGGAAACGACAACTGGTAGGTATACGTACCCGCGGCAGACAGGGCGCAAGTGCTAGCATTTATGCACGACAGCCAACATGCCGGACACCCAGGTGCAAAACAAACTGCCAGAAACATACTACACCACTTCCACTGGCCCGGCATGGCGTGCCACACACGGGAATACGTCCGCATATTTCTACCCTGTAATCGCTTCAAGGCTAGGCGCGCAGACGGTAATCAACAGCAACAGCCAAGGGTACCAACCGAACCATTTGACTCAGTGGCTCTAGACATTATGGGGCCATACCCCACCACTTCACGAGGGAAACGGTTCATCGTAGTCATCACAGACCTGTTTTCAAGATGGCCGGAAGCTTACGCAGTAAACAACGCCCGTATTAGTAACATCGCAAACATACTAGAGAATGAGTTTTTCACAGATGGGGTTACCCGAGAGTAATTCTGTCCGACAATGGCACTCAGTTCAGCGGCAGGAAGTGGAGAGATTTGTGCACTAAATGGGGCGTGACAGCGCACACTACGCCCGTGTATCACCCCAGAGCCAATCCTACTGAACGGCGAAACCAAGACATAAAGGTGCAACTCCGTCTCCGCCTACGCCATGGGAAAGATCACAGCAAGTGGGCCGAACAAC
>PNEQ01006076.1:0-39531 GCA_003012365.1 Medauroidea extradentata
CATTTCAGGTTTTTCTAAAAGGGGGGGGGGGCAAGATTTTGTTTTCTGGCGACAGTGACTTTGTTGCATCTTTTTTATTAATTAAGCATGTATAAATTAGATACTTTAACAATAAAACTTCAGTTTTATGTTCTTAAGTTAGCATTATTTACATTTAAAAATACAAAAAATATATTTGTACACATAAAATTCTATATCCAGGGGGGGGGCATTTGACCCCCCCTGTAGCCCCAAATGACGCCCCTGCACTGTATGTTGGCTGAACCAGTGTGGCGCACAAATCATTTAGTAAGTGAAAAAGTGACACATGTCCATTTATATTACTCAAACATGAAGATAGAAAAAGTATTTGTAAAACACAGTAACGAAGTTACGAAAGTGCGCACATTTTCCAATAAACAGACAAAAACCGTTACCTATGTTATATAAAAATGTTAATATTCAATGCACGCGTATTCTCATTCTCATACTGCGAGCTGAAACTAATGCATATTGTAACAATACGGCAATATTTAACTGGCAGTCGCGGTGACGTTATGGTCTGACTTATTCGCTTACATCTTTACATATAGAACAATTGCCAAGCATTGGAGTGACCCAGTGGGTTTTTACCGGGATACTTCTATCCCTCTTTAGCTGTCCACTGCTGATCCATTGTGACTTGATATCTGTTAAGCACGAACAAAATGTGTAACACCATCACTGTACTGATTATTTACAACAAAAACCTTCAGAAACAACCATAGAACAAGCATTTCAAACACTAAATATCTAACATCAAGCAGTAAACTTGATTCTGATTACAGAATAATGTTGTGAGTTGTTGGTCCAGGTAGTCGCAAACGGCCACTTTCACCCCGTTTGACAGAAACAGTTCTCATTCTCCCGTGTGAAACGACTGCACACGTGGTTACGTCCATGGGTTCTAACGTAGATTGTTATCATCAATGCTCACTAGTAGCCACTTATCACGTAAAATAATTTTTTTTACGGCGTCGTTGTCAGAAGAACATGACGCAAGGATAATATTTCCTAATAATTTCTTGTTCTGTAGGTAATACCTTACTAGGCAGTTCTGACTGACAAGTGATTAACGTATTGATTATTAACATATATTACGTAGTGCAAGCATATATGAAGTGTAAAGTTATTAAAACGTTTTATGTTGCTGTTCCCTACGTTACTGTATGCAATCCCACATTTAACAACTGTCACCTGTAATGTATGAACGCACAACTGGCTGAATATTGATACTATGTAGCATAACGTTTCACAACGACGTGTTAGTGAACAAGTGAAGTTTCAAACATACGTGTTCTAATATTCAAATTGCGTAAACGCGAAAATTTCTGAAACTCCGTAATACAAGCAATTATACCAACGGTGACAAAATATTATTCTATAATATCGTGATATTTAAAATATCTACACCTTCTACCAAAAGTTCAAGGACACCATTATATTAAACTAACAAAATGTTCTGGCCTTATAATTAATCCTACGTGACCTGATTATTAATAACACATGGATAACTGATTCAGGCTATGTTCAGAGTTTAATTTGTTAAAAAATTTTAATAGGACAGATTGTTTCAAAGTTACCGTATTTTAATTTTTTTTAAATAATAATAAAGTACTAGTATAATATTATGCTTATCTTGTAAAATAAAAATAGCGTGTTATTCTGTGGTTATAATTTTATTTTTAGGGTTTTATGTTTCCGCCCAAAAAATTAGGACACATATCATACATTGTTATATTTTTTATATCACCGGAAATTAATTAAGGTGTAAAAAATTATTTTATTAAAAAAACGAAAAAATTATAACTTTTAAACAAATTGTCCTATTTTCAATTTTTTTTTTTTTTTTTTTTTTTTTACAAATTGTACTCTGAAATTAGCCTGAAACAGTTATCCATGCGAAATTTATACTCAGATCCCGTAGGATTAATTATAAGGCCAAAAAGTTTTGTTATTTAAACATAATGGTGTTCACAAACTTTATTAGAAGCTGTAATTGGTACCTAAATGCCATTTGTATGTTCCGTCATAACACGCGATAATTCTATCCGTATACTTGAGCAATAATACCTAGTTAAACAAATCATTATTTTTGTTGACATAGCCTGCGGCATATCATTATTGCGTACAATGCTCTGAAACAGTGGCGTAGAAACAGGGTTGTACAGGGGTACAATGTACCCTCCAAAATTTGATACTGGGTTACAAAATAAAGTTTGTACCCCGTACATGTTAGTGCATATGCGTAAGAATATAAAATTCAAATAAAGAAACACAATATAGCAAGACGTATGTTTAATCTAATTTTATATTTATAAGGATTTTAACAAATACAATTAAACTACTAACAACTTAAAAGTTTGAGCATAAACGTTTCAGTAAATATTTGTGTTTTGAGCGTACTGAAAGTGTTGGATTTTTTGGTAACAAACCAGCCCTGCAGATAGTTTTTTTTCAATATAAATAATTTAATTCTCTGTCCACAATATTGACCAGGATCAGAAAAGATTCGTCCCTCTTCCAAGGTTCGGTCTACTCTGTGACAGTTCGGCTACTATCCACTACGCTAAGGTACTGAAATTCGCTTCCAAGTTCAGTGAACGGCTTATCTATACCATATAGTTCGTCAGCTAGGATGTTGTGTAGTTCTTTGTGTTGTAGACGTCCGAAATATGTTATAATTTATACCAGCTGCCCGGCCGCGACTTCGCTCACTGTTCTTTTAAAAATTATCAACAACATAGTAATCTGGGTTTGACTACACTGGCAGTCAACCGGATTTTCACATGTGATAATCGTGCCTGTACGATGCCACAGTTCGGTTACTTTTCTAATGGATCTCCAGGTTTCTCAGCCCTTCTGCCAGGTGCCACTAATATGTGCATCTATAATAGCATAGCAGTTCCCCGTCACCGTTTTTTCACGGGGTTTTAACCCTAAACTTCCTACCAGTGTCCCAGACTATTACGTCAAGAAAGTTCGTCAGAATTGATAAAAAGTAAATGTGTTAAGATAGGCCTGTGCCCAAAGCGGTACACGTATCAATAGCTTGACAAAAAGTAACAAATTCAAAAAATTGTTTCTCCGTATTCATATCTGCTTTTCGATACTTCTGTAACATTTTACATCTTTCCGCCACTTATAAACTGTCGAATTTCGAAAATTATTTATAATCACTTATTAGTTATTTACGTAAGTTTCATTCTTATTCAGAAATATCGCGATATCTCCACACGTCTAACAGATACAGTCGATTAAGGGGGTGGAGGAGGGGCTCCCTGCAGAATTTTAAATTTTTAAATAATTTAAATGTTTGTACGATATATGATTTACTTTATAGACACATATTGTGAATATATTTAGTATAATAAATAGTTTCTAGAATTCATAGATTTGTGTGTACAGGCAGACCAAGCCCAAATTTGTAAAAACTGTTTTATACAATAGACGAAAACCGCCTGACTTTGAAAAATGAAATAATTTCACACTGAAGAACCGTGTCACAGGTTACGTCAAGACATTTATAAAACAAATTCAGTGATTTTTTTTGTTCCTTTTAACAATTGCTGAATTTGAAATAAAAAATTGCCAAAAAATTCTGCCATTCTTTTTTAATACGGAAAATATCATTTCCGGTTTTTATACATGTCTTGACGTAGCCCGATACACTGTTCTTCAGTATGAATTCTTTTAAGTCAATCGATTTTCATTTTATTGTATAATACCGTTTTAAGCAACTGTCATTTTACATTCCACTATATAAAAACTGTGTAAGCAAGAAATTTTCATTACTATAAAAGTAATCACAAAGTATACCTACAAAACAAATTATACCTCGTACAAGAACAAACATTATTAAAACAATTCAAATAATATGGCTGTAACTCCCTCCTTAGTTGAAACAACGATAATTTTTTAAATGTCCTTAGAGGTTGAATTTCAAAAGTCCTGGAACTGCTTTTTAGGGTTTTTCGTAGGCTTGGTTTTGATACATTTATCAATTCGATTTCACAATAGGTTTAAAAGCTATCGGAAGTGTTTTTAAATAATATTTTACAACTCAGCCCCCTAAGTTTTTAAATAAAAAAAACAGGTAATATGTAGAAATGATGGTTTATTGCGTGAAAACTTGACTGTTTGCTGGAAACAACACACGTTCAGCTTACCAGAAGATTACTTGCTATAGCTTGTACTTGGAACTGTTACTCTATTTGACTGAGCCAATAAGAATCCCGATATTGTAATATGTTATGCCTGTTATTCCTCTGCAGACAGCTACGTTATGTCAGAAGTATATCACCGAATCTATATGTTTCAAGAAAATATAGTTATTTCAGGGATATGTTGGCAAAAACATTTTCACGATGCGCCATCATCATCATTAGATGCATTTTTATAAACTTTGTGCTGATGTAAAAAGCACCTTGACATCTCAACTCGTTTAAGCGCTATTGAGGATTCATGGAAAAACATATTTCACCACATTTCACGGACGTACTATAGTTTTCAAATTTTGAAAATGATAAAAACCTTAATTTGTGTCTACGGCGTAAGGAAAGCCTTTTAAAAATTTCACATATCTTGGTACAGAGGTTTGGACTGTGCGTTGACGAGTGTATGAGTGTGTGAATGGGGCTCTTCATTTTATATAGAGAGATTATGTATGTAGTGTCAATGTAAATAACACAAAATTAACAAGGAAACATTTAAATATTTTTTTTTCAAATATGATACACAATTGCGTCAAAAGAAAAAATGAAAAAAAAAAAAAAAGTATGGAGATATATGGAAATGGTTATGGAGTTTCAAAGTATTCTTGTAGTCAGCATCAAATTTTATGTAATACAAGTATGAAATTTAAGAGGTTTAGTAACGTGTCATTCGTTCGTTGGTTTGTTAAGGCTATCAAATAAGTTAACAATTCAGCAGAAGAATGAGTATGTGCAAAAAATTTAATCTTAACAATTTAATAAAACAAAAAATATATAACATTTGTATAACATAAGGAAAATTATACTATTGAAGCACGTGTGAATGAGAAAACATTTTGTGAGCCTGAAACTCGTTAAAACAAACAAAATCGCTACGCAAACAAAAAAACTTAATTCAATATTATTTTTCTGACTGCATCAATGCATCATATACAGGAGGCCACGGTGTGTGAAGTGACTACTGCTCGACAAACCTAAGTGTGTCTTTCGGAAAATATGTGAACTACAACCATCCCCCTCTCTGACATACCCCACCCTCCTACTCTCCTATGCCCCGATACATCCCACCTGCCAATAGCGAGCAAGTGGCAGGGTCCATTTTTTGTGTCCATGAGTGTGCATATATAACCTTCCTACGTCCGTATGAATGTATGGTTTGGACGTACGTAAATTATCGGAATCTTTCAATGTGAGCAAATAGGTATTTTCTAAGCAGGGCTACTATATGTGCTCATTTAAAGTGGAAACTACCCACCAACTGGTGTCACAATCCAACAGGTTTTGATAGCTTGTTTATGGTAAACATTGTTACTGCTACACTTACCCTACACCGTCGTCTGAACAATGGGTATACACTCGTGCATGTAGTGTTGTCTACGTGTTAGGCACTCTAACGCTGTAGCCGGAAGTTTTGTGGTATATAGTACACGACGACAGCGAGGAGGCCATTAGAGCGGTACCAATGCCTCCGGCCGACAGAAAACGGGTCAAGCATCGGGCTTGGCTTTTAGTTAGGAACCATCCCCGTGATTTCGAACACTATAAAAAACGGAAACCCGAATAGCCGGAGCGCGAATTAAATTCTGATCCACCCATGTGCGAATCCAAGGGCTTACCACTGCGCCACTTTGCTCTTTCAACCGAGGTCTTGTGTGAATTTTAAACGATAACTGCGTGTCTTATACAGTTGAAACACATTTTGCACTGCTGCATTAATAATGAAAGATAATATCAGTCTGGATACACACATGTTCAAACTGTACAGAGGGTTTTTCTCGACAGGATAGGATGAAAGTGCATGTTGCTTGTCGCTCGGTTAACATTTTACGGACGATGTTTCAACATTTCATGCTGTCCATATTTTGCGACATCCCTTGACTGCAGATCACCTGACTGCTTGTGATTTATTTATGTGGGCATTCCTCGAGAATAAAAGGTTTGCAACACCTGCAACGTTACGAGTGAAGATACTTTGGTCAGCACTTTACATATATTTTCTTAGCGCTTGTAAGGGGTGACATGAGCTGAATATTAAACAGCGCTGGAATGAAGAACGGGAGAAAACGGGAGAGCCCTGAGATAATGCAGGCGTAGTTAAAAAAAATTAACGTGTAATTTTATGGGTTTGCAACCGGTCGACTGCGTTTAATATGTTTTATTACTGTTGATAATTTATTGTTTGCTACCACTAAGTACTCGGTTTAATATTTGTGCTCCAGAGTAACTGCCATTCTTATGCATATGTTATGGTTTATCTTTGCCGCCCCATACTGAAAAGAGAGAATGTTTTATGAAAGAGATCTTCAGGTCATCAAAAAAAAGGTAGGATTTGTGACAATTTGATTACGTTATAGACCGCGAGCAATAACAGTGCACTCTATGTCAGAATCAGTGAATATTCGCTTACTACCAGTGGTTTCTCTTTGATTCCCGATGGAGCAGTTTGAACAATTTGAATCAGTGAAAAACCTTTGAAAATCCGTGGATGTTAACGGATTCATTTCTCGAATTACTGATTAACAATAAATGTTTAACTAATTTAGTTAATTTAAACTGCTCAGTCAGAAATCCGTTCAAAATTACTGGTAATCAGTGAATATTCACTGATTCCTGTTTAGAATGTAAAATTAATTGATATGTTTGTGAATTCATGTATAAAGAGTTTACTGGATGTTTGTGGACTCGTGTACGCAATATTTGCTTCGTTAAGAAATGTTGGTTAATATGGACAAGGATAATGAATATTAAATGTTCTTCAGTACTTTATTTTTAGGAAATGCGTAGTAGGCATATATTTTGTATGTTTCCGATGAATTGCTGTTCATATGAGATGGAATACGGTGCTGTACTTAGTACAGTAGCCACATTGTAATTTGGCACGTAATGTTGTTTGTAAAGTTCTTGAAAATATTTAATAGAATTTAGAAATATAAATGTTTTTGTTTAATTTTGTGCCTATAGCATCTATATTCCACATTACCTTTCTGTTAGCCAAAATTTTGAACTTGTGGATGTAGACACTCGAATAACACACCACAGTGTGTATTTTAATTTGAGGCATATTAATATGTTTTGTTTATTTTCATACGTAAAAAACTGTATTTTACGTTAATTGCAAATTATTTACGAAAAAATGTATTTGTTTTCAGGTTTTTGTACATTTTCACTTTTAACTTAAATGAAGTATTTTTATGTATAGGGTTTTGTAGCTGAGCCCTATTTTTCTTATAGCAATAAGATATTGTTTTCTGTCTGACAACCAGATATGTACAAGATGTACACTTGACTTACTTTCGCCGGTTCCCTGCATCACAGACTGCACATTTTCATCGTCTGATAAACAATTGTAATAAATTTAAATAATGTTATTTTATGTGAAGAGTGTTTTATACACTGTAAATATTTTTGCGTAATTTTCAAACAATGCACGTGGTATCAGTGTTTCCACTAACGTAATTGTATTTTAACACTAGCATTGTATCTTTAGTTTTACAATTCGTCACGGTAAATATTCATGCTTCTGACAAATTATTACACATGCCGTCAGATACGAAACAGACGGTAACTGTTGTCATAATTTTATACGCGCAAGATGTAAAAATAGCATTTCTTACAGTTTCTTCAATACTTCTTACGTACGCATATTACTGCGCTTTTAGAGAACTCCCAACCTAATGAAGATGTATCGAGTTTCTACAGGGATTCGAACATTCGACCTTTTAGTTACTAATCTGTAGTTCTAACCACAAGACCACAACTGTAACTTGGAGTACTAAGTGTTACGTATAGATTATATGGTATATGTATAATTTTGTTGTTGCCAATTTAGTGCTCAATGTTCAATCTACACCTACGTTCGCATCTGAAATGTTACCTGGACATTAACACAGTTTTTTTACTTTAAATTTTCGTATTATTGTTGTCTAATACTGGTAGATTTATTTCACCAACTGAAAAGTAAAATATTACGAAACAGCAGTGTGAAACACGTTAAAAGATTTTCAGGGAACATTAAACTATAAATACAATGAATTTTTTTATTATCTGCTATGAAATATTTTCGGCGACTAATCACATTATAATTTACTTTGTAACAGAAACTTGTGCACCCATATTAATTTGCCTAAGATAAAATTACTTTCCCAAAAGAATGACGAGATAATGTATCTATGGCATATCCCGAACCATTGTTGTTGAAGATACGCATTTATTTCAAACACAGGCTTTAATGTTTTGCGTTTGGATAGAGCATTTACAAAGTAATGATTCTAGCTTAATTTACAAACTATATTTCACAAACATTGGCTGGTAAATTTCCTTTTTATTTAATTTTTCCTTTATACAGCCATTATAGCTATAAAATTACTCTTCATAGCATTTAAGATTTAACTGATATAATAGCGTTTAAACAATAAAACTAACGCAAAAAACCACTGTTACGATAAATTGCTGTACAATTTGATTTACTACTAAGATTCAAACGCAAATTTACATAATTATTGTAGCTGTAAAATTACTCATTATAGCGACTTCGATTTAACACACAAAAACGCATTTTCATTTTTTACAGTATAAAAACTATGCCAATTGAAGAAATAACACTGTATTAATTTGGGTATTTACACTTTTAAAAATATGTGAAAATCCCACGAAATGTAGGCTATGTGTAATTTTACACTTTTTACAGTGTACGTTTCAATCAAGTCTTATTAATCTCAGGGCTATTACATGATTAATGTGATCTTGTATGCTAAAGAAGACTGAACTTTATGATTTTCAAGATATAATATTCTGAAAGTTTAGTCCTGAAATGGAAACATTTCATGTTTGAATAATTCTGACGAAAATGATTAAAATAGGTTTATAGACTAATGTTAAAAAGTTTATTTACAAATAAGATTACTAATCGGAACATATATTGTAACTGGCTACTATGCATTTGAAGACATATGATTCCTACATTTCTACTTTTATGTGTATGCGTAGTATTGCACTGTCATTTGATTGATTGATATGAATACTTGAATGCTTTATTATAGGAGTGTAGGGGATACAGCTTTTTGAAATGTGTATATTTATTTCTAGATGTCACAGTGGAGTACTTCAGGGGATTACCACAAGTGACGGTTCCTTTACCATCGCGCAAAGAACGCTGCAAATTTACTCTCCGTCCGATCAGCAACACTGTCGGCGATTTCCTTAACATGTTGCGACTCGAGGACCGTGGTATCGACCGTGTCACGATCAACACCCCAGGTATGTTTTTTGTTTCTTGCTATGTTACTTTTTGTAGTATTGTAAATACGAGTATGTATATTATATGAGTAGTCCAGTTCCAAAACTCGTCTTGTCCATCACCAAGGATAAATGAGTTCTGAAAAGTTTTGTGTAGCTTTTAAACGTGCGCTGAAGTTGACGTGATGATAGGTCCCAAAACTCGCCTTATTCAATAACAGATACACAGTTTGAATAACTGCTTTTTCCATGTGACTAATCAGCTCGCAAATCAGTTTTTCGCGATTTGCTCAGTTTTAGTGAAAGTGGACAAGACGAGTTTTGGAATTGGACTACTCATATGTGAACTTATCGTGTCGAGTTATTTTATATCAACTACGCGCGGTACCGGTGAGCAGTTGCGAAGGTAGACTGCATACGTCGTTCTCGCGTTTCCACTGAAAACTGCCTACCCAATGCAAGGATGTCCAAGTTACATCACGGTAGTGTGTGGGCGAATGTGGCCACGCACACCATCTGTGTCCGAGGGGGGGTGGGGCTATGCAGTACCGCAACTTTCACCCATCACTCCATTAAAGCCGTGGTTCGGGGGATCTCCCCCGGGAAACTCTGAATTTCACAGTGCGAATTGAGGCTATTTTAGCAGTTTTCGTGGCAGAAATATTAACAAACGTTTTTAAACATAAACTTTCAGCGTATTTCAAGAATGAAAGTAATTTTAATTGTTAAGCATGAGTACCCAATATTTTTTTGCAAAGTCAGCGTAGCATGTTTATTAAGCCTGGAAACCTGCGTGTACTATCGTGCGTGTATTAAGTTAAACGTAAAACACAACAGTTGCCGACTGGCATAACTAATATATTATTTTTATGTATAAATCAGACTAATCATAGGTGTAATTTTTCCCATTGGGGGAATTAGATGTTATCCTCGGAAAGCCTGCTAATATTTGGTGTTATAACTCAGAATGGTCTGAACCATTACCGTATGTTACCCACAAATAAAGTATTTACTATATATATATATTTTTTTTTTTGGAAATATCTACAACTTGAAAAGTTGAATATTATCCAGGCTTCAAGTTTCTGTTTACATAATTAAAGTTTTCATTGTTATTGGCTATCGTTCCTGCATTCTAAATTAGAATAGGTGAAAAACTGCTGCTTTCCAGTTGATTTACACTACTCAAATCGGTGAACATGGCTTCACTTTAAATCAGTGGGAAACTTCTAACTGCTTTAGAGGAAAAAATTATCTGAAGGAGTTAGTGAGTTCTGATAATGGTGTAGTTATTACCAATGGTGCACATAGGTACTAATGGAGCACATTTTCTCAAATTCTAGCAGTTAAAATGTCCAATTTTAGAACAAATTTACTTTCATATTTCGGCTAATGGTTTGTAGGAAGAATAAAGTAAAAATATTTGTGGCAATAATTAAATCTGTTTGCCGCTCATACGAAATGTTTTACTCGCACACTCGCTCAATCAATGCAACACTAGACTAGGAAAATTCAAATAGTTATCATTTCTATGTAATAACATTAATTGTTATTATTTGCAAGCCGATCGTCACTTCGCGCAACCAATTTCAAATACTGATAAAACAGAAACGTAAAAAAAAAAACTGAAACGAACAACGGCTTTAAACAAAAACATGCTGAAAACTTGAATTCGAAGTTTCCTTATTCTAAAAACTTTCGTAACCTACATTTGTAAAACATTACTACACTTCCCGCTTCTCCTTCGGGTACCCTAGGACTACGGTACTGCCTGATTTATTGGTACAATGTGGTAAAACTGACCCTAAAATTTTTACAGTTAGGTAATTATATCAACTTTTCTGGTAACGTAGATGTCGTCATTAAAATCAAAATACGTCCTTCGAACATTTACAAACACTTCTGCAGACGGCAAAAAGCAATACTGATATACCTAATGTAAGTGTATTTACAAATTTAATATACTGTCGTACTACTTCGTTAGTGAAACTCTCGAATCACATCAAAGGTTTAGGCTAAGTTCAAAATTCGTTGTAATGAAACTCTTGTCATTCTCGTACATTGTGCATAACTATATTGCAGATATAAGTGTTAAACACCATAATTTTTTACAAATGAAAGTTTTTGTTAAAATTTACAATGAAAGGGAAGAACTACTAATTGTCAGTTGATTTGTAACACTGCAACTGTTAATAAAAAAGTATATTTTTCGCATATGAGCACTCTTCGCCAACGAAGTAATGCAAATAATAGAATTTGTTTTCCTTCGTAAACGATACTTAATGTTAATTGAACACTTACAGTGAATAAATGTTCGTAATTGCAAATTTAAACTGCCTGCTGCGGAAACGTGTAATTTTCCTGGTAAAAGCTAAATGTAAATAGTAATTTTTCTAGAGGCTTATTTTAAGATTGAAATTACTTACTGCAATTCGTAAAAGGCAAGATATTATATTCCACTGCCTTTGCTAAGTCACGAGATAAAAACTGCCAAATTATTGCTGCTGGATGACGGCGGTAAACAACCACTCGTATATCAATACAAGAATATATGTACTGCCTTGTTGCACATAACACGCCATTCCATCGGTCAACTTTGAAAATTCTCTCCATCCCTAATGCCTTTGTCAGTTCAACCTTCACTTGTCAGTCATGCCAATCCTTGATATAGGGTGTCCTTCACTCTTCTACGCCTTACCATGCTTTAATCAATTTTGCTATCTCGGATTCAATTTATTTTCGACCAGGACGGCTCGGGGGGGGGGGAGGCAGTCGCCCCCATCTTCCAACTCCACTGGATCCGCCCTTGCCTCTTCCCTCTTTTCTATAATCCATCCGCCCGTCTTGAAGGCCAAGCCAAGTGGCTCCCTAATTAGCTTACAGTCGTGAGGTGACTTAGTGTATTTACATAATATGTATTTAAAATGGGAAAATGTATCATTTTCAGGATATTTTGCAGAAATACACATGTACAAGTACAAACGGATAAACGAAATGTATTTTAAAAAATAATGGGAATTTCATTTTCCTTGTGAGTATTACGTGAATGTGTATATCATTTTTTAAATAATTATGCGTAATAAATACTTGTAAGTTCTTAACATAATTTAAATATATTTTACCTTTAATGAATGGCATACCTAATACAATTTGTTTGCCAGTTTTGGATATTATATTTTACATAGTGCTGACAAACGTATATGTTCAATTGTATGTAACTGAAATTTGAAACGGGACGAAGTCATATTAATCCAATTGAAATGCAAAGGTTTGAGATGGGGTGGGGCAGCTGGTGGTAGGGTGGGGTTCTAGGGGGGTAGTAATGTAAAATTTTATGTTTAAACAAAATAAGCAAGTTCCTTAGGGGAAGTGATGCTATTCGGATGGTGTCTTATCATGTTTAGTGTATTCGTCGAGTGTCGAAAAGCAGACCACTAATGTGTATTTTTAATTTAGAATTTTAAATTTTAGTTAATCTATTATTATTATTTTACAACCGAATATTATACTTGGGATTCCATTAGTATTAATTTCAACAGCTGTGGGAAAAAGTGTACAAGAAGTTGAACACATCTAAAAAAAATGCCGGATCATTTAAAATTATATATATATAATATATATATAATATATATATAATATATATATATAATATATATATATGTACGTTTTGCTCATTTGGTAATTAAGTGTACCCATTTGAGGTAATTTTTCCCCCGTTGACAGCTGGGTAATGCTGCTGGTGTATCAAATTAAGTCAGTTAACATACAGAGACAAATCTCCACGTATCATTTGGAAGTTTCCTGAACAAATTAGTTTTAGTTCATTGGTAAACATTGTAGTGTTTTTTGACCATTTAAATGTTTTGCAACATAACCTTAAACAAGGATTGATGTAAATATCGCATATTATAATTTTCTGGAGCATGGTAACGATATTAGTAGCTGTATGATTGGAAGGATTGCCAGGCATTTCTGATTTTTCCGATATTAATCAT
Source organism: Medauroidea extradentata (assembly GCA_003012365.1). Classification (NCBI taxonomy): domain Eukaryota; kingdom Metazoa; phylum Arthropoda; class Insecta; order Phasmatodea; family Phasmatidae; genus Medauroidea; species Medauroidea extradentata. Next base: position 13,463 of record PNEQ01006076.1, read on the forward strand.
TATGAATTATGTTCATGAATCGTACAACAGCATCGTTATTGAAGCGACACCTCATAAAAAATTGGTTAATGTTAACATTTCTAAAGTATTTTGAGCATCTCTAATAAAACGCATATGAACAGGAGCAACTTTAAGACAAACTTTACTTCAAATATTGCATTGCTACATTAAAATTCATAACCTCCGTTTTCGATGCATAATTGCACAGGATACTTCAGCCGTCTATGTCAGGTTCATTGACGACGTTGCCGGAAAGTCTTCTGTAAAATTTACTTTTCTTGAATTTTTGTCTGTAAAACTGAAAACTGTGTATTGGCTTGACTTTGTTTTAAGCAAAGTCAACTTTCCCGCGAAGTTTCATTCATGAATACGAGCCTAAATAGAATATGGAAATTCAAAAATAACAAAAATTAAAAAATATTTTAAAAATTGAAGAGTATCGATTAATTATAACATAGTTTTTTTTATTCTCTCAGCTGCCTCCATGGCCCATACTGAGGAAGCAACTGCACCATGTCTAATTATTGTGGACATGAGGGGAAAATGGAAATTTTTTTTACGTGTTTAAGGATAAAAATTGCTGCTGGGGGCCATGACGTCACAACATAGACGGTGGCACCTCAGCCCATCATTCTAACTCCAACGTCAGAACCGTTATAACTATACTATTTGCGTGTCATAGCACACGAGCAAGATTATAATATTGTAGAATGCTACATCGGACAGTGCGTGCAGTCCAAATAAAATGAATAATTTGGTATTTAGCAGCCAATGGTAGGCCGGTTACACAGTCGCGCGTATGCTGCACACTACACGCTGCGTGGGCGTGGGGTGGACGGAAAGGAAGTGTTTACACAGTTGTGCGTACGCTACGCGGAAAGCTAAGTTGATGGCCGTTTTCTTACAGTAACTTTGTCGGTGACTATTGTTTAGCTGAAGAAAAGAACAAAAACAGAACCGCGTTTCTGGATTCATCCGACCGAAGACTGCTTTCATGGCGGTATGCAGTGGTTTTTTAAGGACGAAAACCAATTTTTTTTATTATTTTTGAATATTCATCGCATCTTTTGATGAACTCAACAATAAAACTGCATCCAGGTTACAAATGTCTGATGTCAACAGTATACCGGTATCTCCTACAGAGAGATTTGTTGTAATCTTCAGCTAAGTAAAGTTAGCTTTAAAAACTGTGAATATTATGAGAAGATAGCGCGTTGTCCTGTGGGAATGATCGCGTTTAGTAAACAAATATTAAACATGTTATATTATATTTGGTTACTCGGTTATAGGTAGATTTACATACGCATAGGCTTACAATCACTTCAGACGGATAAATAGATCACACATAAATTATTTCTGCTAAGAATCTGTGGATAAAATAGAATTGTTGTGTGGACGTGTATCTTGTAAGACAATTGTTACGGATGTCGCTGAGTCTGCAGGCAGATAACGTAAGTTGGTCTCCTTTGCACACTAGGAATTCATCTCAGATGTCACACTTGTCGATTGTGCCTTGCGGGTAGTCCATATTGTTTAGGAACCACACATGGGAATAACGAGCTGTATGCATATTCAGAGGTGGATAATTAATATACAGATTGCACACACACGAGTTGAAAGGTGTTATGTTTGGAAGTATTGATGTAAATTGGGTTGTATTTTAATTACCACCATCAAATTTAACACTTTTTGCACAGAACTGCAATTTTTGGTCAGCACTGAATGTGTGTAAAGTTGGATGTAGTGATACAATACAGTGCACGATCTTCGTCATTACCTTTCTGTAGTATACTTTTGGCATTCTTTCCCTCGGTCCTTGATCTCGAGTTGGGAAATGTGACTGTAAGTTCATTGTCACAACTAGGATCGTCCTCTGTTTACTCATTTGTCAAGGCCGTGGTTGGCATAGTAGCTAGAGCACTCGCCTCCCACTAAGACGATCCGGGTTCAATTCCTGGCGGGGTCGGTCCACGTATTTTCGCTCGTGGGAATTGTGCCGGATGATGCCGCTGGTCTGCGCATAGTTAAAAATTTCCGTAATTTCATGGAAATATTTACGGAACTGGCTTCCGTAATATTTTGTTTACGGAAATTTCTCCGTATGACAGTTTACAGATGTTTGTCCGTAACTTTCCATAAATTCATGGAAATATATTTCTACAATTTTAAAGCGTATTTTACTGTGTTTCTTTTAAAAAAAAGTGGTACTAATAATCACTATGCATCCTGGATGTCAAATACAAAAGTTTTCTCTTATAAAGTTAATATCTTAACACTGCATGGAACACATCTGCTCATAAATTGTCATTGTGGTTCAATGGTATGGCCGACCCCCCGTGGCTCAGTCGGTTGAGCGGCCGGCTTTGGTGTGGGGGGTTCTGAGTTCGATTCCCAGGTCTGGCTGGGTGTAAATTTGTGTTTGTCCATTTGGGTCTCAAAATTGTCACTATACAAATTGCACCAAACATTTAATTTTTAAAAATGGTTAGAATTTCTGTCTGGCAATTACAAAGTCGTAGGTTCGAATCCCAACAACTTCGAAAAATTTTTCAGCTAAATAGTGCCTCAGAATCTCGACAACATAGAATTAATAAGAAAATGTAGTATTTCTGGAAAATTGAGTGCTAGTAGATTAAAGAAATTTAATTTTAGGGTTCCGTTATCAAGAAAAACTGAGTGTCCCTTACTTTAAGAAGATTTCTGGATACTTTTTTTTGCCAGTACTTTTCCGTAATTTCACTGAAATTTTTTCTTACAGTGTGGGTTTCCTCGGGATCTCCCGTTTCTCCCACCTCTCATTCCGGCGCTACTCCAATCATATCAGGTCAAATTTCTTCAGCGCTTAAGTCCTAGCGCTGACAAAATTTTTTTTACTTCACTTCCTCACTTTTTAATATATGTTACTAAGTTCCTGTCAGTGTATCAACATTTGTTAATGTTCTTTCTGTATTTGTCGGTATAGCAGATTAAATATTTGCTCTGGCGCAATGTGTGATGACACTCTATGCAAGAAAAATCTAACCTACTATTAAATTATGTTTGTATTGTACGCTGACTAAAGCCCACTGATAATTCGAATGCACATTTGTAATACTTTGTAACAAATGACGGTTATTTCATCACTGGCGTTGTGAATATGTTGATTTAGCTGTGTCAATTGTCAAACATTTCTTATTTCATAATTTAATTGAAATTATAAGGACGTAATTTTGAGGATATGTTGCGGTTACTGGTTTTGAGGACAATGACATGGTGTTACTGGCATGTAACGCAATACGAAATGCAATTCGACTAGAGATAGCTTTTGTGACTAAATTTTTTTAATGTGGTGGTGTTCCTTGGCAGGATTCCAGAATTTTTTAAATATGTCACTACATCAGTCATTCATGCATAACTTATCAGCTGTTGTTAGTTAAATACAAAGTATCGCAATAGGCTGTTTTACACCGTGTAACATAATGCAAAATCGCAATGTTTTGGCTGCCATTTCATAGTCACTTAATTTAACTAGCATATGAATTTGCTACATGTATATTGTTTTATTTCCTAAAATAACTTGATAATTTATGCGTGTTCTATGCTGTGTAATCTGTTCTATGTTAAAGCGTGAAGAAATAATGCGTTTGTTTGTGTACATGTATCTTTCGGGATTTATTTATTTATTTACCTTAATTATAGCCGACAGAATGCAATCGCTAATGTGGGCAAACTATTAACATCAGCACCATTCTTCAAAAAGGCAACTAAATTAAAAAAAATAAAAAACTTATTATATACAACTTAATATTACACACTGAAAACACCTTATTTATTTCTTCGTCAAATTTGCAACATATTTCTTCAAAACGAGGAACCTCATTTTCTGCGATGTCGTTCTATGCTTACATTCGTATTTTTTGGTTCTCATAATCATCACGCGATGTGTCCCATTAAAGCGATCTTACTTCCACTTTACTCATTAGCATTTCTCGTGTCGACGTTCGTTACACAACTGCTACGCGGCGTGTAGTACGCTCAACTGTGCAAGCTCGTACTTGACCAATAGTCCCATACGCCTGCAACTCGTCCGTCGCGTATAAAGGATGCGTACACAAAGAAAGCAGGTATCCTGCTAGCAGGCTGCCGGCGCCAACCGGCGCGGAAAAAATGCGCTATAACAGCACTCAGAAGACGCGTGTAAAAGCAGGTCTGAATCGGCTGGTCGTACAGCAAATATCTTGTGAGAAATATGTCGTCCAGTTCATCATCTGATGAAGAATTCATAGCTTTGGATAGTATGATATTAAAGGTTAGCTGAAAGAAAACTTATGTACATTCTGTAATAATTAAAACTTAAATTACAAATTTTTAAAACTCCCGACTCACATGATACTAAATTTGAAATCGATCAGACAAGTAGAATTGCTCACATTCGCGCATAAAAAATACTAGAAAATAGCTGATGATCTTTAAACGGATGAAAAGATTTCATTGAATCATAGCTAAGAACACTCTCGATTAAGTAAGATTTCAAACAAAAAACTTATCAAAATCGGTTCATTTCGTTTAGGAGCTACGATGCCACAGACAGACACACAGATACACAGATAGACACCCTTCTCTTTGCGTCGGGAGTTAAAAAGGGGCGCATAGAGTAATGGTGAATTATCATAATTTGTTGGCGAAAAGTTTTTTTTAGTACATGAGAATGATACACGGAACTTTTGAATATATTTTTAATAAAGTGTAGCTTAGGTTATTGCTGTAAGGTAGGTTACATTTGTACGTTTTCCTTCTGCGCTGAATTAAAATGCAAGAAAATACAACCGATCACGTAAAATAGTAATGAAGACCTATGTATGTTTGCTGAAACATTCCATATTAATACGTTTTTACTCTCTTAAGGGCGCGGTTCACCTCAGGTTTCAACAAAATACTTTTGTAGGCCTATTTAATAAAAAATACTGAATTTTAAAAATTTCAAAAACCTTTTAGAAATACAAAAAAAAAGTATATATATATATTTTTTCACGTGTGTCAAATCATTGCCTACAACATTGTTGTATAGTGTGAATTTTTTCAGTAAAGTCCAAATTTTGACGTTTACGACTCATTACGCAAAAACTATAAGAGATACAAAAAGTTCCTAAGAGGAAGATTTAATCACAATTTGTGTATAAAATAAGAAAAACAATATCTGGTACAAATATAAAAAAAATACGTTGAAAACTGAGGTGAACCATTTCCTTAAGTCACCCCAGTAACCGCGTGACCCAACAGATTTCCTACGTGCCAAAGTAAGTTATGTCGCACAAGAAAATGTTAACAGGTTTTGAAGTTTGTGTTGTAAGGTGTATACAAAACATCATATGTAACGATTTCTTGCAGTGCATAAAGTCACCAGGGTAGTTGAAGGTATATCCTGCAAGGTGATTTCGGAGCCAGTAGGTGATGAACAATGGCAATTGATTATAAAAATTACTTATCGGTTATCTTGCAAAATGTAGTGGACGCGAATTTCAAATTCATAACAGTATGAATGTGAGGATATGGTAAACAAAGTGATGGTGGTACATTTCACGCACCGGACCCATTTTAGTTACTTAACACTAACCAACTCGACATTCAAGAACCTGCATGTCTCCCTTAACAGACATAAAGACTCCTTTCGTATTAAATGTAAATGAAGTTTACCCTCTGCTACCTTCCTCTTAAAACGATACGGCCGCAACAGTTTAACAATTCAACAGGAATATTTTAACGAAAGATTAAGTAGAGCCAGGAAATATATTCAATGCACTTTTAGTATATTTTATTCCAAATGGAGACTACTATCAAAATGCAACGAAACTGACATCACAGTTGTACAGTATCGTTGACTGCATGCACATTACTAACACTATTCCCAACAAAGAAGGTTTTACGAGACACCTCGTTGGTGCACAAGTTACTGCGGTAAGACATCAACCGAGTTCGGTGCCGGAAGACCCACAAAACGATCAGAAATTGTTTTACAAAATTTTTTCGCAAACTACCCAATGTGTACAACCACTTAACTGAAGCGTATAGACATGCTGTGTATGTATATTATATGTAATGGGTCAACATTGTTACGTGCATGTAAATGACACTAAAAAGGGCATGCAGAACGTGAATAGCTGATTTTATAAGAAATCTTTTATATTAAATCCCGTTTTCATGTGTATGTTATGCAATCAATAATGCGTCAGGGACATATTGATAACAGGATGTTATAAAGACATGCCTGCTACTTAAATGGCACGAAAGTTAATACAGATTATTTATTTTATAGAATTTCAGAACGTAGCTTAATTTTATTATTATGAACAGGGGCAGGAGCATTACCTTGAAAAAATTTTTTGCGCTTAATTATTTTGCATTTTACTGTATATGATATAAAATTCAGTTTTGCTGTTTGACTTGATATATCGTCGTTCCAATGGTAAAGTTGCGAATCTGCATAAATGCAGTTTTACAATACAAGTAAAGAACACCTATAAATGCATGAGAAAACTACAGTTTTATCGTGATTTATATGAAACCATAATAAGGTTAGTCATTTTCCAAATAGTTTGCAATGATATCCATTAGTGTTATACACACAAGTAAATGAAGCCCAAAATGCCCAAAAAAAAGAGCACGTTCGCAATTTTACTGTGGTGTCAAACACCAAAATGAAATAGTCGCTAAGTGCAAAGTTGCGAATCTTCTTTTCACGATCTTCGAACTTGAAAGTTTTTAAGCAACAAAGCTATGTACCTCATGCACAATCAAAATAGAGTGTCACATGACCCCTGTTAGCTCTCATCCAAATCGCAGTCCACCGGGTGTGTTCCAAACATCTCTTGTCAGCTCTCCTGACACTCAACAATGATTTTAATGTAAAATTTAAGTTCTTAAAATTTCCAGATATTAAAACCAGTAACGAATACCACAAATGCCAATTACAAAAAATCGTGTCCGAAACTCTAACAAAGGCATATTTCTTACATGTCAAAAATATCACTACCTTGGTAACAATGAAGGTTGGAAAATCAATATTATTTCATAAAACATGTGCAGTTTTCAAGCACTATGTAGCTCAATTCTCAAACTGTCACAAGTGCTCTGCTCGTAATTTAATAATAAAAATAAGTAACGTAATTATTGCTCGAAGTCTAGAAAGGCAAAACTTCAAAAACAAACATAACCTACAATTTTAAATACTTTATAAAGCATTTAATGTTATAATTAGCATTCACAACTGTGGCGATACACATTTCAATAAAAACGTGCAGTTCGATAAGGACATTGTAAATTATGTAAACATAATTTAGGGAAGGCTTTGCAAAACAACACATTTTCGTAATGTAAATTATAAGATATAACAATGGTGATTTGAAAACCATTTAATCCGTATGAACTTACCTTATCGCCACAAAACAGTGAAATAATACTTTATAAGCACTTGTGAAAATACATACTAGGTTTTTTTTTACACAAACTTCTATAACATTTGAATTAAATGTTTTCTCATTCACAGAATGAACAAATTACAATCATAAAGGACATTACTACCAACTGTTTCACTTATAATTTCTGCTGCAACAAAACAAAAGTGGCATATTCACCTTTACCGTGGTTAGAGATGATGGTTTATCGCGGGAAAACTTTACTGTTTGCTGGGTTTCAACGTACTTTCATCTTATGGAAATATTACTGGCTGTTGCTTGTACGTGAAGCTGTTGCCCTACTTGACAGAGCCAACAAGAATCCCGCTATTGTAGTATTTGATATCTGTTATTGGTCTGCAGACAGCTACGTTGTGCCATACGTATATTACCCAATCATACATGTCACAAGGTATTTTGGTACAAAACATTTTTGCGATATACCACCATATCTAACCATGGTCACTTTCAATAACTTTGGTTAGAGCTTCTGTGGTAAATTTGCGAAACAGTATATTCGCAAATTTACCATGACTGAATGAAGATACTTTACATCGTACTTTCGTAAAAAATGCAGTTGCAGAATCCAGCTATTGTTATTGCTTTGCACTTTCGTAACTTTTATGTGGTGTGTATTGATTAATTGCAATGCAATATCCAAAAATATAATTTTCTGGAAAAATGCAGATTCACAACTTTACCACTGGACCGACGATATGACAAATATCAGTACATCAAATTTCGAAGAACCTATCAAGCAATTCTTCTATGTGATGGTACAAAACACATCGTATTGTCACCATACATTTGCTCGCTGATGAAATACTGCAGTAGTAGACTCAAAATTGTAGGACATTAATTTTATTGCCTCCACAAGCAAATTAGACAACTCAAGACATGTTTCGGCTGTAGTTGCATATTGCCACATTTTAGAGGCCTGTACATTTTCAACAAAAACATAACTTATTGAATGCATCAAACAATGACAACTTACTTGCCAATGTCATAGAGCAGTTTTTTTTATAATTCACTATCACTACTGCAACTTGTTGCATAATGTGCAAAACATTAAAAAATTTGCAAGTAGACCTCTGTTAAATACATATTCTACACATGCTCAATTTTTACACATAATTCCCACTGATGCTATACTCACGACACTAAAAAGACTTTTTGTATATCAACTTTAGAAATATTATCACATTGACATTATGCAAGTAAACATTTTCTCCTGCGAGTCATTTCGGCTGCATCGATGGCTAATGCGTAACATACCGAATAAAATGCGTAAAACGTATTATGAGCATTAAAATCTTTAGTTAATCTAGGCCTACAACAACGAGAATTTAATCACCTACACGAATTATTCAACTTGTATGTATTTGAATATACGTTTCTCGGCTTTGTTCGTATTACAATCAGCTGGTTCTTCCCCAGAATAAGTATGCACCACAGATTACGCAGTGTTAGATATAAACATTCGTCAGAAAATTAGAGGTTAGACAAGAAAACATTAAAAGAAATGAGCCGACTTTGGACTCTAGTCAACACATACATACTGAGCAAACAGTTTTACAATAAAAGGCCCTCAACGGTTTACAATTACAACATTATATGTTATAACTTCAAAACAAACGAGGGACGGTCTCTGCCACGAAGGAAAACACAAAACTTTAGCTTTAAAATTACACTTATTTGTGATTTGATTAGCAACTGCCCATCAAACACTAGAATACTTTACTTGGGGACACATTACTCTATGAATAAAAATAGGGGGGGGGGGGGTCAAAGACACAACTTGGAGACTGACTGACATTTCAATAAATTAAGTTACTCTCTATGACATCAAGTGATTCTGTGTGACTCTATGACTTAGTGTGACTCTCAGCTCGGACCTACTTTTCTACTAACAACACAAATAGACTACTTAACTGATCACATAGTGTACTGAAGTCCTTCGGGGTTCATCCAACCATCGGCCTCGACCAAGCGGTGAAGACGAAGACGCAAGACTAGACTCCAAATCCCTACATCATCTGCTCGAAAATGTTTCTCAATAACTACTTTTATAACTTTAGGCTCGTAAACACTTCCTGGACGTTTAAACGACTGCGCACGTGGTCAAACAAACAGTTATCGTTCGACGAAAACCGACGGGAGTGTGGATGTTATTATCCCAGAACATCTGTGCAGCGCTGAAGTACCAACATACACAATTCCAGGACTGCGAACCTGGATGACATCATGCCTGCCAACTTAAACAGGTTGTTTTCTCGGGATTCTACCGAGAAGCAATCAGGGGCAGGGGAGGGGGAAACAAGCTACGCTAGCTTTTCTCGGCCCGGCTGTGCGGTAAACCTACGTCATCCCAGCTGATGACCAGTGAACTAATCAAGGCTCTTCGCATTAACTAGCCTGCACGTGGCCCATGAGTACCGTAAACATAACTCATCAGCTGTTGTTTCGCTGGGCGCTCAGTGACGTAACTAAATGCAGGTGTACAGAGTGCTCGGCGCGCGCACAAACACGGCGACAAGAAAAGACACTACTTCACTAGAAGGCTACAAAGAAAATAACACCACGTGTGTTGTGTACAGAATTACGATTAAATATTACATCACCCAGCTCTACTCGGGATAGCAGCGGCCTACGTGAGCTGTATCACGGCCGTACCGTGAAACAATCGCCTATCTCAGGCATAAGTTGATGTATTAGTGGGAGGGGGGGAATTAGACAAAAACTGTAAAATACTACTAACGATACACATATTTAAAAAACTAGAATTCAATAAACTCTAAAGTGAGGAATTATTTAAAGCAGGGATCTGAACAAAAAATGAAGGTATCTTAACAAAAAAACTAAAACCAGTAAAATCACTTCGTGACAATATGGTGTGTGGTACTTTGTGTGTTATACCAGCGACCTCCCGAGCAGTTTGGGTGCGAGGTCTTGCTTAGCTTGTCGAGACTCGCGCTAGTGACTTCACGAACGTCGAATACCCTGTTGCTAATGTTACGAGTGAAGATGCACAAAAAAACGAGAATTGTACCGGATATGTTGGCAACGAAGTCAAACAATGCATTAAAGATATCAATACGTACTAGGAGTAATAAATATATTTCTGACAAAAAAATAGTGCAGTACAATGGTATACTTGATTTTGTACACAAAACAATGTGATATTTGTTGATGAAGGCCAAATTTATAGGTTAATAACTTTTATTTGTTACGGTAAAAAGTAAAATTGATGCTAGCATTACCTGGCAGGAGGCTGAGGAAACACTGTTCGATTAATCTATCGACAAAGGCGCTGTTGTAAGCGAATCGCGCCTCAGTATTATTGCACTGCTGTACATTTTTCTAGTAAATCACAGCTGTGATTGTTAATAACTATCAGCATAACGTCCAGTAGGCAAGGGGAATGTAAAATAAAAAAGGTACTCTACATAATACACAATCTTTCGTAATTGTTTTTATTAACTTGTAAAATGTAATTTTATTTAAGTTTCTGTCATATTTGCATGTAACATGCGTATAGGCTTACATTGTATTGTACACTTACAGTTGTGTACATCTCATAACATTGATCTTTATTTTCAGATGGCATTCGAATTGCGTCATCGAATACGATAGAAGCTCTTATGGAAGAAAATTTTATACTCGTCGTCAATGATAAAGAGTATTTGGTACAAGCGCCAGAACAGGAACGCCTAAGTAAGGTAAATATACACATATTTGTGCTTAATATGTGTACAGAAAGTACTGTGGACACATCAAATTTCTGAAATGGTTCGTTAACTAAGTGTTGAAGAAAATATGTAATTAATTCACAATATCGTATTGTGATAAATGAACTTGTGAAGCTGCACATTGCATATATACAATTGCTAATCCTCCTACCCGTAATATTAATCACTAGCAATAATTTATCAGTCGCCGTGATTATAATTAGTTCCCAAGCAGAGGTTATTTCAACTCTCTTCATTCCTAATGTAACTGATTCATTTGATCGTTGGGCCATTCATTTTAGTCATGCATTAAAGTGCATTATGCTGAAACTTTGCCACACGGTATCACTAGATGATGCGTGCAGGTGTTTCGTCAGACTGAATGTCTACTTTCACTCGTCACGGAATTAGCCGCAGTGCGCTGTGAACAACAGTTGTTTTAAGAGTGCAAGAAAATACCACTTGTTGTGGAGCATTATTTCCGATTAATCCGAAATGGGCGATGAGTAGGGCCAAGACTGTGTTGGAACATTTACCACAAAGTGAACATGCTTAAGCTGATGCAAAAACGTTAACAAAACAATTCCATTTTGTATCAACGACGACGTTTGTCAGACAGGAAACACATTTCCACAAACAGTGCGCATATAAGAATAGTCCTACATTCGGTCACTTCATGTTCAATTCATCATACGACGTTGACATTTCTTCGAGGATTACGTAATCTTCTGGAGGACTAAGCCTGCCTGTGTAACTACGAGCGTGTGTTTGCTACCAGATGAATTTCTTTCTTGGTGCAGAAGATATCTGGTGTATCTAAATTTTTGCACCACTTGTAGCTCTGTTACATCTTTTGAGGAGGGGAGGGAGGGTTATTAAATTCCTCTTGGAAACGCTCCAGCACATTCTTCACACTTGCTTCCCCTGGTTAACCATTTCTGTTTGATCAGAAGTAATACCCCTTTTCCCTCCTACACTTAGAGCCATTGTTGCACCGCGAAATGTGACTACTACTACGGTTGAGTCTAGGGGAAAATACGGTTTTACGAAACGTGTGCGCGCAAGCTTGTCTCGCGATGAAGTGTCGCTAAGTTTGTTCACTTTATTCACTTTCGTACTACGTTTATAATTTTTTTCATGTTTCTCTCATTTATAGATTGCCTTAAAAATTTTAAGTTGTATCCGGAGATGAAATTGGAGACAGTGATTATAAAGTTCTTTTATGATGTTTGATTGCATCTTGTTTACGGTTATTGACTAGTCAAGCTAAAGTAATCACATTTTAAACCCCATGTTATTTGTTCCTTGCTGCCAATTTATATATTCTCACCACTCCTAGTAATTTCAAGTAATACACTCAGTACATAAATTTCACCTTTCTCAGACATTAAAGTAGAAAGCCACAATGGAATATATTTTTATTATTGTTCTCGCCAAGACACTCTTCAATTCTTCTAAATTTTACCGTAAACGTTGAATCACTTTCCTACTTTTTGTTTCTCTTACTTGTTGTAAGCAACCATTTTTTATTTCTTTAAATTATTGTGTTCATCTGCTGTTGTGTACCAACTTAGGATATCAAGGAATAATTTTATTTAAACTAATGATCAGTAATTTGTTTCCATCTGACATCTGTCATTTAGACACCATGCTTTCTGTGTCCTCTTCTGTGCTAGCTTTAAATGTCTGTCTTAGCTTTGTACCTATGCTTAACAATTTTGATTTAAATAATTTCCACTTGTTTATATTATGAATGGTATTATTTTCTTTTTCTTGGTTTTGACCAGATTCATGGACTTACGCCATTGCAGTAGGTAGGTCGTCGTAAAAGCTCAGGTGAGACAAAACAAAACACGAATAAAACAGCCCAGATTAACTGTAGTCAGAACACAATTATAAAATAAATTACATAACTAATCTCACAAGGAATCATGTCAGATAAAACACAACGAAAACACAAAAAAATACTGTGTAAAACCAAGCTAACTAACCAAGACAACTTAAAATGCTCAGAGCATAAGTTCGCTTGAAGAAGAGAGCTGTTGTCAGCTCCAGAAACTTCTCGACAATTTCGTCTAACGTAACCTTCAGTGTTTTTATATATCGTCTTCGTTGTTTCGTCCTGTCGTACATCTGTGTAGTCCTCTTTATTGTTGTGCGTTGTCTTGTCTCTGCCCCAGTAATTGTCTGTAATGTTTATATTGTGTTGACCCCGAGTCTTTTCAGTTTTCTGATTATTTAGTTTGGTTTTCCCATTCTGGTTTTATGTTTTATTTGACATAATTATATGTAGAATATAATATTTATTTTAAATGTATGTTCTGACTACAACTAATTTTGCCTTGTGTTTTTCTTCTTTTATTTTGTCTCACCCGGGTTTCTGGGACGAAGAGTACTACAATGGCGTACGTCCACGATTCTGGTCATCATTCTCTCCCATTACATGAGTCTTCCAGCAAGTGTTCATTATCTTCACGTTGGTATATTTGGTCTCACAGCTGTGATAACATTCTCTTTAGCTTCGTGAATTTGGCATTAGTAAAAATATATAGTTTTCTCAACTTCCTCTATCTCAGAATACTATACTGGCTAAGATAATGTTATATGTAACAGAATCATTATGGTTTACTGTACATAATACGTATTTTGATATTATCTGCAATGTCAGGCAGGCCACGAACGGGGGTCGGGGTGCTCAAGTACGTTTCGTTGAAAAGTTGAAAAATAACTAACAGCCTCCAATGTGTCATTCTCATTAAACTAAGACGCTTTATACTAACTAGTTTTAGTATTAATCTAGCTTGTTGAAATATATCTGAAGTACCATTAATTGGCACATGATCTTATCTTTTCCTTTTGACTAGTATTATTTTTATATTGATTTCAATGGTATATCTAGTTTCGTATATCCAAACAGTAATGTAACATCAATGTTGTTATGCAGTGTAATTCCGCATGTTGTTTTAGTTAATTGTCGACAGAACTATTGACGCAAGTAATCTGATGTCATCGCTCTCAGAAAAAAATCTCTGTCTTTATGTTTACTGCAACAAGTTGCTACCTGTGAATATCCCGTATTTGTGTTTTCAAATTACCTTGTATAATAAAACACGTAAAGCTGATTTAACCACAATAGTTTAACCTGATAAGTTAGAAGTCTAGTTATCAGAGATTACTTTTTTGCTGTGTTCCTCTACACACTAAGTTTCTGCTTAATCCCACTAACTAAAATTAAAATTTAACCACCTATTCGTGGCCGTTTAATTTCTTAAACTCGTTTTACATGTAACAAAATGTCGGCACGAATATGACTATGCACGGTTTTAGAGGCTAAGAGACGTTTGCCATAAGTGTGTTAATTTTAAAATTTTACCCAGTTATATTCCTCATTATAGCAGACTTGTGTCTGAAGTTTTAAATGGAATGATGGGTGTATGAATTTATATTTAAGGAGGACGCAAATGAAAATATTCAACTGCAACAAGAATATATTCGTGAAACGTGATTTTTTGGACGACTTCAGTGACTTTTATTGTGAAAAATATTTTCACTTATCGCACAACGTGTTCAAGGCCCGATAAGAGTAATAGTCTTATGTCCCCAAGAAAGGGAAGTATCCCTAAGTTAATTTAAGTGATACGTGATGTTTGCCGGCAATACTCATTTGTCGTATGTGTATTACTATACAATCAGACTTACATAAAATTTGGTGTATTTTACAAATAGTAGCTAATTTTCGATGGTCGTAGGGAATTGGTGGTAGACCTATTATTTAGCATTATATTTGAGCCTAAGTGTAATTCGTTCCAAACACAGACAATAGTTAAACGAGTTCTGTACTTTATTTTCAGATTTAAAAAAATTACTGACCTTTTTTATATTGTTAAATGTATGTAAGTTATTTATTTACATTTAAACCGTGAAGTCCAATGATAGCGAGACAAAACTTCATACCGTATTAGCTGGATCTTTGGCCACCGTCTTGTCAATACATACAGTTCCTACATAAGTACTTAATTTCGCTATTTTAAACCGAGTTACCTATCTGCAATATTTATGTGCTGAAACGAAAAGTACTTGAAGGCAGTTACACTTAGCGTTAACATTTTAACTTCGTTTTGTTAAACAAAGTTAAACGGAACAATAGTGAAACCGGCTTTAACCGCATACAAGACTCATAAAGTGGAGTTAACTGTAGTTTAATGCCATGACGAAAAACAATTGATTCATATCCTGATTACTTAGAATAATATATTTTAATAATAACTACATTATGAATGCTGCTAACGTACATTTGTACGTACAATATACTCAGATTTTACATAATAAGCAGAAAATCATCAATCATGTAAAATATATTCTATAAACTTAATTTGCTTTTAATAGAAATCCTAATATCACATGTACATAAACCAAAGCCAGTTTTTGAGCAAGTAATTGCGTACCAAGTGACTCGAGCCATGTCTTATTCTGTTGTAGATTATGCTATGTAGGTTGTCTCCATCCAAATCTCTTAGGTATACTAAATTTTTCTCTTGGAGCATCTTTTATAAATATACAATGAGTTTTATTTCTTTATGCGATTTTTGTCTGGTTATTGTCGTAGTCAAGCCACTGATATTTTCAGAACTACTGACTTTTCTTAACATTAATCTTGTTAGAACTTAGCTTGCTTATGTGAATAAAAACAATTTTCCTTCTCTTCAACTACTCGGACTGTGCAATAAACACTGGAAATTAATGTAGGAGCACATTTATACATGTTGGAAACATTTATGTTTGTTTTGTTCTGATAATTTTCTTACAGTTATTTAAGTCGAATGTCTCATTTGAAAAAGTTTTTTGACCATGCAATGTTCTAAATGTGGTAGGCACCTTTTAATTTGCAGGAAAATTATTAAATTGCGGCTATGAGAACATTATTTGATAACACGAGATATCCGAGAAACAGTTTATTATAATTTAATCAAACTCTGTACACGCTAAGGTGAACGTTTATGTTCTCAGTTCCTTTCGTGTTCAGATTTTCATAATACTGGTCATTTAAACTATTTTTTCTAAACAAAATATTTGTGAATAACCATTTTTGATAATTTCGTAATACTCTGTACAGATACCCAAAGGAAGACTTGGTTAATTTGGCAATATTGATAATTTGGCTCTGTTGTTAGCTAACTGATAATTCACACTTTAAACCCGGTACACTACCGAAACACGTTTATGTCTGTTAGGTGATGTTCTTTCTAAAATATCAGTTTGAAAACAAAAATATTTCAAAACAGTGCCATATTATCAGTACCTACTGCCAAGTTTACCGAGTCCTGCCTAAGATGACTAGTTTTATGTTCATATTTTCAAAATGGTGGCCAATTTAACATTTTTGGAGACACGAGATACTAATTAACCATTTTTGATACTTTCATAAAACTCGGTGTCATACATGTGTAGTACTTAGTGAGAGTAACTTATTTGACCTCTGTGTATGTAGTCCTGTTGTAAGTTCATCATGTTAGAAGAGTGCTCAAGAGTAAATTAAGATATTATTGCACATTTTTAGCATTGCGAGACCAGTTTCCAACGTTTAAATTAATTTGTATCCACTTTGAGGAAATTAGGCACATTAGTTAGGCTGGCAACTTCTTGGTTAGATACTCGGAAACGGTGTTTTTAAGGCCGCGGTCACACGGTGGCCTGAAGTAGATACCGAAAGAGCCATTTTCCAACACTTTCAGTGTATAGCTGCCGAAGTGAACACATTCGCGTGGTTACAAGGTACTCAATTGTCGCAGTCGAAGTCGATTGTGTTTTGTTACGACAGTATGTTTTGAGGGTATTTTCTGTTTAACCGTTTAACCTATGTATAAAAGGTAAACAGGTGAAAGTAGCTGGAGACACGTCAAATTTACTTTATATTTGTTGAACTCACTTGTTTACGTATTAAAAGTCGCGTCGGTCGCGATAAACATAACCTTTTGAAATCTCTACTTACCCCGTCCCAAAGCTTGTAACACACTCATATGTTGGTGCAATGCGTTATGTGGTGACAAATATTCCAGGTGACACAAAACATTTAAACCAATATTACATTTTATGAAACGTGGTAAGGATTTTCTAAAAAGTTCCTTTTACCGAGAACGACCACGTGCCTGCTTCATGCATACAAAAGTACTGGAAATTGCATACATTCTTTTTCCGTTGCAAGTATATTGAAGGGCTCACATTTTAATATGAAACTATTGTTTACTTATACGTAGCCAACAAAACATTTTAATAACTTAATTTCCGCTGCTGCAACATAACACGGGGTTGTCAGCCATCTTGTACGCAAAGCTTGTTGACGTTTAACGAGCCAATCACAGCAAGGCATTGAAATTGTTGTTTAGGTGAAGAACCTTTACAACCTGTTCAGTTTGAATAGGAAGCAGCAATGATATGAACTACTTCCGACACCGTGTGACCACACAAACTACTGAGCAAGTTTAATTTAAACTAGTTCCGAGGCACGTGTAACCGCGGCCTTACTGTGAATAATTCAACGTGTGTATGCTCATATCGCAAATGGCATTAGACTCTTGTTTACTTGATTGTGGTATGTGTCTCTGCACAGTTTTTCTTGTGTCAGATATGTCATGGTCATGACATGCGAACTCTCGTTGAGATATACGTATATTTGTGTCTACATATGTATGTACGTGTATATATATATACATATGTGTGTGTATATATATATATATATATATATATATATATATATATATATATGTGTGTGTGTATATATATATATATATATATATATATATATATATATATATATATATATATATATATATATATATATATATATATATATATATATATATATATATATATATATATATATATATATATAAAGGCACGGCTTCATAAAGATCTAGACTTCAACTTCCTGTGTTATATGTCTACGAATAGTGCTTTAATTTACGAAAGTCCATCGAAAATAGAATCTTCGATGCCTCGGTTTTCGCAAGGTACCAGAGCAGGGGCGCTGATTGAACCTTGGTTCACTTGGATGGCTATGACACATCCATGTTTGACGCGGTAGTTGATGGGCTATCACTAGTGATAGAGAGATGCTGGCATGTACGTTTGCTGCTTAGCAGGCAGAGTAACGAAGCATATGCTATGTTTTTAGATAGTCGTTCAAACTGTCGGTGCAAAAACTCGTAAGCGCATTTCACAGCAGTATGCGAGGCCAAAGATAGGAGGGTTTTTCGTGCATGTGCGCATTGAATGCAGTAGGACCACATGTGATAAAATCTACGTTGTGGTAAATTGAGTTCAAATATTGGGAACGCTATAAAAATAACAACACAATATTCAAGTCCGCAATTTTTTTTATTTTAATAGAAAATATAGTACGCTTGCTACTGTATATTTAAACAAGTGTTAATGATAATTTTGGCACTTTCTGCACTCTTGCAAATAAAATGTTATATATTACCGGTAGCCGTAAGTGCTATAAAGATACATTAAAAATTATTGTGATAGTAAATACCAATGTGTAATTTTAACAAGTTCACATGCTTACTTGCTATATAAAAAGAATTTTATGTTGCATGATAATGTACAACCAATTATAATTTATTATAATTATACTTTTCATATGCGCAAACAAAATGTAAAGAGTACTCACAGTTTACACATCATTAAATTTGTTCATTTTACTTATTTACACCTATGTATTACTGTATCAACAAATTGTTGCTTTACATGGTCTTTCACAATTAATCCTGTCTTAAACGGAATAAATCATTAATTGCAAAGGGGAAAATATAGTCTGCACTGATAAGGCAGTAGTAGGGCCTGTATCACAAGATTAGTGTTTTTATTCCAAATTAGATCAACACAGCACTTCACATTTGATGATACTATTACTGCGTTTAGAGTAACAAGTCAATCGGGATTGAATTAGGAGTGGAATGAAGAATATAGATTAAAACTTTACTTTAAACACGCTCCTACTGGACTGAAGTGAGAGTGGAATAAGTAATCCAGTCTGGTCGGCGAAGTAGATTGGACTAGAATCCGGATTGAAACGTTTTCTTTTAACACCCATAGGACTGAACTGACGAAACCGAAGCGGTCGCCATATTGAATCGTTTCTTTGATTTTGTTAGAGGTTAGAATCGTCCGGGACTAGTTAAATAAAACTGATATATATTATTAAAATAACTAAATGTGCAAAAATAATCAAAATTAATATTCCGACGAATAAATTCACACTAAATATCTAGCAAATATTCGTCTCTTGCTATTTTGACAGTCATTTGTTCTGTTGTTCAATGTTTCGTGAAGAGAACGATTTTTCTAGACACAGATTCAGTCCATGTTAACATGTCAGTCTGGATCGAAAATTTTACTATAAACACATTACAGCCCAAATTCAGTCTATTTCAGAATTTTACCATAAAAAATACTGTATAACTACATTGCTGTAAAATTACAGCTGATGGTATTTTATAATTCCCGTTTCACGAAGATATGACAGTTATTTTTTGTTTCCTCGGTTATACCTTGTGGAGAGGTCTATACACGCTGCGTTTTGGTATTGAAGGCCTGCCTCTGGACACTTTTCGAGTAGTCATACAGGTCACATTAAAACGTGTTGTGTGGGAAAATTCGGAATAGTTTTATTTTTCTACCTTTATTTCCTATGTACTTAGTGACAACATTTTTTCCTTGTTAGTACTTACTGAAAAATTGGTTCCGTAGAACTTTGAGAGTGTTTTGAAATCCATGAAGTGTTGTGAATCTATCTCCATGCCCTTCAACGAATCGTCTCACTTTTTGCCATTTGAATGACAGCTATCCACTGTTCAGGTACAGAAATGAAACCGCTTTTAAGCACACGTTTTTTTTTCTATCGAATAATTAAGTGGTCGCCGCCATTCTGTGTGTGGGCAGTCACTAGAAAATGAAATATATGTGTAATACTTGCAATATCATGAACGGATGTAGTGTACATATGTATGTAACGTCCCATCTCCCTTTCTGACTTATTTAGGATTAGTATAGTCTGCTACCATGTTTATAATACATAATCTTTAAATGCGTGCTGGCAGGGAGACTAGACACAAAATAGTCTGTTGCCTAAAACTACTCACGTAGAGCTAACATTACATAATAAGAATTAAATAAATAAATTCCCAGAGAAAGAGCTGTTAAATAAACCATTTATATGAGGGAGAGTGAAAGTTACGATTTATAATATAAAATACTGGACAGTTTAAATAGACAAGAAACATTGAATTACAAGATGCGCATTTGTAACATAATTTGATATAGTATACAGGGCTATGCAAACCCTTTTAAATATTAAACTTTCCTATGTGTAGCCACGTACATAGTAACGTTTATTTACTTGAAAACATGATATTGATAAATGATGAAATAAATTATTCATTATAAAAGTATAAAATTCCTTGATGACCAAGCATTGTGCAAAACACAATTTAAGTTTATGTGGCTACGTTGAAAGTAGCTGAAAGGTATAACGTAGCTGCGAATAGATGTCCCAAGAAAGGACATGTAGATTGTAAACGGCATTACTGGAAGTTGAAGCATTATTGAAGTAATT
This sequence comes from Medauroidea extradentata, assembly GCA_003012365.1. Lineage (NCBI taxonomy): Eukaryota > Metazoa > Arthropoda > Insecta > Phasmatodea > Phasmatidae > Medauroidea > Medauroidea extradentata. Next base: position 34,237 of record PNEQ01006076.1, read on the forward strand.
GAATGCAGGAAGTTTCATTCTTTAGTTGAACTAGAAATTCTGATACTTTCTTCAAATTAGGCAATATAATGCTTGAAAAGGTTGAACTTAAACCTTTAACAAATAAAAAGGGAAGTGGAGAATTAACGTTAGCTTTTAACGAAACAAAAGAGGGCCTAACAAGCGCGGACGTGGTGGAATGAATTACCAAATGGAGAGTAGTCTCGATGGCTTTCATCTTGAAGTACACAAACAATATTTTAAATTTTATTAAAAATGCCTCAAAATTCACTCATAAATTCAAAAGTTTATGCTACATGACGTGAAAAGTAAATAATAGCCTACAACTTGGGCACTAAGTTCCGAAGACCAGCATCTCCGTAAAACAAGGAGCAATCGTAAAGTACGTCATGCTGGTTGAGTGGAGGCTTACACAGTGACGCTAAAAACGCGGTGTGAAGAGCTTTGGTGACGCTGAAAAGCTTAGAAAGCCGCCGACAGATGTCGCATGGAGTCTATAGAGTGCTTAAAAGTGCTGAAAGAGCAAGCAGTACACTCTGTGCACAGCGCATGCTGCATGCGATGGAACGAAAAAGGTTAGGCGATGCGAAGGTTGTTTTTTGCCTGCAGTCGAGCTGAGAATGCAGCCATGCACGAATCGCACTATCTCATGGACGCGCAAGGAGGACGCTGTCTCTCTCCAACACTGGGAGAACAGCGCGTGGGAGCACGTACGGTATATCCTGTGGATAGCATTACAGACAAATAGTGGCGTGGCGAGCTGGCCCGTGAAGCGAGCCTGTGGTCGCTTAGTCTGGACCACGGCCGTAGAAGAACAGGTCTGGACACTCGCCTAGAAACTTGACCCCCTTGTTGTTTGGCTGTAGTTCACCAAGTTACCGAGAATATTGTGTTTTATTGGCGCTGATGTTACGGCGGTCGGACTAAACTCCGCCCACTTCCTTTCCTCTAAAATAAACAATTTATCAAAACGTATTTTTTTATCAATTTACGAAATACTTTCTTCGATCTCAATTTTAAGAAAAGGCTCCAGCAATCTTTATTTACTTTATAAATGTAACAATGGAAAAAAGTGGGCGGAGTTTGAGTTCGACCGCCCGGAAAACAGCGCCAAAAAGTACGACATTCTCGGTAACTTGACGAACTACAGCCAAACAACAAGGGGGTCAAGCAATATACATTGTTAGATAGGCGAGTGTCCAGACCTGTTCTTCTACGACCGTGGTCTGGACTGGGAGACGTGAAAATAAATATTAGTACAACTAGCAGTGAAACACTGCATGAAAATTAATAATCATAGTACCCTTCACTTAATAATAAAGTTTAAATCTAGTTAATAACTCACTCTCATATTAGAAATAATAACACATGTGCCGGAAAAGTACAAATACAAAAAAGTATATCGCTAATAAACTGCACACAATGATTTTTTTTTTTGTTTTAATCGGCGCAATTGTATGAGTGAAAATGTCTTCTGTAGAATACGGATCTTATTGGGGAATGATGAATGTGTTGCTTACACATGTCTTCTGAAATCACTCCATCGCATACTTCTTCATAGTATTTCAAATTATTTTGTCTCCAACACTCAGTGTATTCATGAAGAATTTTCACAAGCACTGTGTTTCACTCCGTCGACTTCGGCGACACTCGTAATTTACGTTCCTCTCGCAGCTACTTCTTCAACCCGCCGATACTGTGGTTATGATCTGCACATACAGCTAGCCACATGCTGTTGCTGTCTGTAAACGTCTCCACTACTCAAATAATATTTCTAAGCTCGTTGGTGATCGTGAGATTGAATATTGGTAGCGGCATTTACCTTCACAGCCCAGTTTCCTTTGCGTTTATGTAAGCTTCTCCTTTATTTACTTTCACTTGGCCACAATTATTTTTCATGCGCTTTTCTGTAAGATTCTTTTTTAAATTTACTACTTGCTCCATTTTTTTAGCCTACTTTCCGAAGGAATAAGTTGGCTTATGAGATCACCTTCCGGTGTGTGTTTTTGTGTCCGTTTGTGTCCGTTTGTGTGTGTCTCCCCTAAAAACTTTGGCACTCGTGGACAGGATTTCATTAAACTAGGTGCACATAACAGCTTAGTAACTTGACTTTTCTAAACTTCGATTAAGCCATATTTATATTTTTAATATGGAGACAATTTAAATGTTTTATATCAGACTAGCTATGAAAGGAACCGTATTTTATAATTTCATCAAGCTCGTTAAACATAAAGTACCTAGTAAGGTGCGGGATCGTGGTTGGCGCAGTGGCTAGAGTACTAGCCTCCCATCAATACGATCCGGGCTCGATTCCCAGCGAGGTAGGTTCCTATATTTTCGCATGTGGAAATCGTGCCGGATGATGCCGCTGGTCGGCGAGTTTTCTCGAGGATCTTCCGTTTCCAGCACTCCTTCATTCTGGTGCCGCTCCCAACGTCATGTCACCCCTCGCCAGCACTAAAGACCTAGATGTTAAGTAGTGCTGACCAAAATCTCTTCATTCGTCTAGTAAGGTGAATTGACTTAAGATTTTAGTTCCTGCCGTACATATAGTTTCAGAATGGCGGGCATTCTGTTTCTTTAGCATAATATGCAATATATGAGGGAATATAATACCGAATTTCACCGAACTGAGTACACTTATAATACTACGTACTTGGCTGATGTGACTGTTACGCATACCGTTCGTACCATTTTCACATTTTCATATGTTTATATTTTTAGCATAATATGACATACCAAAGGAAGCGTTTTTCCGAATTTCATCGAACTTGGTATACATGTGCTACGTACAACGCTGATTTGACTTTTGTGTAATTTGTTCATCGTATGGTCATTTATTCAAAGCGACGGCCAAGTTTTTATTTTGATCATATTAGAATATTACACGTAAGGAAATAATTTTCCGAATTTCATGAAACTTATACTGCATACAAAGGTAACTTTGTTTTTGGTTATTTCGTTCATCCTGTGGTCATACTTTCATAAATGCGGCAAGTTTTGTCATTTAAACGTAGTATTACGTCAGTAGTAAGATAATGCAGGTTCCAGGACAACGGCTGCTGGCTGTGGTGCTGTGGTGCCGCTGATGACGCAATCAACATGGTCGCCGTGACGTCAATATCCGCCATCTTAGATGACGTCACAGTCCGCCATTTTGTTTGACGTCACAGTCCGCCATGTTGTTTTGGGATTTTCCAAATTTGGCTTTTCCAAATTTGACTTTTGATTTTCAAATTTGTTTTTCGACTCTCACTTGTTTTTTCTCGCTCGTCGGCTGCTACGCAGCCGCCATGTTTGTTTACGCCGTCTGCTTGTGACGTCACATTTTTTCGTCTCCTCCTAGCGGCGTAATGATCCCAACTTTGGCTGCTAGGCCGCGCTATGTTTGTTTTCTTCATCGTCTGCTAGGCGGCGCTAGTGTCGCCATGTTGGTTTCCTCCATTGTCTGATAGGTGGCGCTGCTGTCGTGTGCTGGGTGCAGCCATGTTTGTTCCAATGTTTACTTCTGACATTGGAAGGTAGAGTGCGCTAGTGTCGCAGCAGGTAATGGTCAAGTTCTAAGTGTCTGTATATGGGGAATTGAACCTTATTATTTTTTAAAGTTCAAAGTTAATTAAAAATCCTTTGCCGGGTGTCGGACCCGATCGATCAACCCTTGAGTCAACAGACATGCGCTCTAGTCCACTTTTTTAATAAAAAATGTTTGGTGTAGCGGCGATGCGGAAGTTCCGCATCATCACTGCACCATCACTGCACCAACCATTCCACCCTTTAATGTGACGTAATGTGAGTGACCCCAATACTTTTCGTGAGACAATTTGCATAGTGACAGTTTGTGAGACCCAAATGGACAAACACAAATTTACACCCAGCCAGACCTGGGAATCAAACCCAGAACCCCCGCACCAAAGCCGGCCGCTCAACCATCTGAGCCATGGGGGGTCGGCTCTGAGCTACATGTGCAGTCATGAAATAGTGGACTTTATATGTTGTATATGAAGTATTAGTATTTTTTTAAATACTGCATAGACATACCTATGCCAACTAGTTTTTAAAAATAAAAGTTATGGGTTTAAATTAAAAGTTAAAATATTTTTTTCTTGACTACTTGGCAGGGATATTTTTTCCGCTTATGGTCATTGGTTGTGCTAAAGACATACCTATACCAACTAGTTTTTAAATAAAAGTTATGGGTTTAAATATTTTTTCTTGACTGCTTGGCATGGATACGTCTATTTTGTTTCGCTTATGGTCATTTGTTGTTCTAAAGACATACCTATGCCAACAGGTTTTTAAATAATAGTTACGGGTTTAAATTAAAGTTAGAATATTTTTTTCTTGAACTACTTGGCATGGATACGTCTTTTCTTTCATTTATAGTCATTGGTTATGTTTAAGTCATAGCTATGCCAACTAGATTTTTAAATAAAAGTTATGGGTTTAAATTAAAGTTTTAAAATATTTTTTCTTGAACTGCTTGGCATGGAGATGTCTAATATTAAAAGTTATGGGTTTAAATTAAAGTTAAAATATTTTTTTGAACTACTTGGCATGGTCATGTCTAATATTTTATTCACCTATAGTCATTGGTTGTGCTTAAGACATACCTATGCCACCTGGTTTTCAAATTAAAGTAATGGGTTTAAATTAAAGTAAAAATATTTTTTCTTTAACTATTTGGCATGGATACATCTAATATTTTTTTATAATATTCTGAAAGTTTCATTTTAATTTTGAATTATCATATATATGACTATTAGTATTTTTTCTAAGATTTGACCTGTATGAAACGTCTTATGTTTATTTCGGCATCTCTTCTTCTCTCAGCAATCAGTAACTGTCAGGAGCATGTTTTTCTTTTCAAGTCCAGTAAAGTTTCTTTTCTGTGTACGTGTTCAAAAACCAAATATATTTAAAGTGTATATAAAAGCTATGAGTTTAAATTTAAGTTAAAAGAAACTTAGTAAACTACTTGGCATACATGTGCTAAGTAGTTTTATAGAATGGTTTCAATAATAATTTAAAGACATACTGTTTTTTAAATACTGCATAGATGCATATTTTCAGATTGGTCTGTATGAAAAGGTCTCATTCTTTTTATTCATTACTCCGACATTCACCTCTTCTCTCAGCAGTCAGTAACAGCAGCCAGGAACATTTCTTTCACTACCTTGTTATTGAAATATATATTCAGGAACATATATATATATATATATATATATATATATATATATATATATATATATATATATATATATATATATATATATATATATATATATATATATATAT